>OZ035830.1:40034138-40074138 GCA_964034765.1 Knipowitschia caucasica | reverse complement strand
TCTGACATTGACGAATTAATAAAACATAATAATACAAATATTAATAGTAAAACAGAAATATAAACATATTTTGAATGTTTTTACCCATTTAGATAAATATATAAGCCATTATCTGTTAAGAATCAATGTAGACATTTTATCTTCCCAATAGTTCATTATTGATCCTTAAAGACTCGACAGTGTAACCTAAGTCTGTCTCCGCAGTCACCTCCGGACCATGACGTCTCTGTTGGATCCGGCTGAAGTCGAGGAGCGAGAGCGGCGTCGACTCAAGCAACTGGAACAACAGGTTCGTACTGGGTAGTACTGTGATGGGAGACCTCTGGGAACACCAAGCGCCATACTGTTTATTGCGTCCTGTTGTCGGGATGTGATTCAGAAATTTTTCAGTAAAGACCAAGATATTCAGGTTAAAATAAACAATATTTAATTCTCTTTATAATTAAATACGTATACAAACTCTTTGAGCTCCTACTTTCCGATCAATCCGTATGAGCTGAGCCAGGTGCTCTGTGAAGACCTCAGACTGACTAACAGCTTCGATTGATCACATATCAGGAGACGTCATCCTGGGGCCCATACGTAGAAGCGGCAAGGCCAGGTCTGGGTCTGGTCTTGAACTTTGGTCCAACAATGCAGGCGGTCAGCTTCCAGCTATTTCCTGCACTGTCTGCTGTCCTCAGATTGACACTTGTTTTTAGTTTCTGTCCTGTGATTGTGATAGCCGGTCATAAAAGTTCCCCATTTTCTTATGTCTGTAGTTTCTCTGCTCGTCTGCGGATCACCCAGAGGCCACTTGTGCTTTGGCCATACATTGACCTCTTCTTGGTTTCTGATCAAGTCTCTCTCTACGATTGAAGCTTCCCTTTTATACACTAACATCTAAAACACATTGTAATGAATATAGAGCCCAAAAATGAATAATACAAGGCACACCTGTGTTTAGTCCAAACTACAAACCATATCAAACAATGTCATTGTTAGTTCATGAAATTACTGATGATAAAAGGTGATCAGCGTGTGTGTATTTTATTTTGGTTTAGTCTGGTGTGTGTTTGAATGGTTAGTTATGGTCAGAGGGGCTGATGGCACACACTGGTTGCCTTGCTTTTGTCTGTGTGCCCCAGGGCAGCTGTGGCTACGGTAGCAGTTTATCACCACCGTGTATGAAGTGAAAGAATGACATGTGAAGCATCTTTTTACGTCCAAAAATCACTCTATAAAACCAATGCATTATTGTAATGGTTATTATAAGTACAGTGGCTCAGTTGGTAGAGCGTTGGTTGTTATGAGTTGAGTGACCGCTCTGATGCCAAACCCCCGGACCCAGAAATGGACAAGGGGATGAAGATGATCCATCCATCCATCCATCCATTTTCTTCCGCTTTATCCGTTGCCGGGTCGCGGGGGCAGCAGTCTAAGCAGAGACGCCCAGACTTCCCTATCCACACACACCTCCTCCAGCTCGTCCAGGGGGACCCCAAGGCGTTCCCAGGCCAGCTGAGAGACATAGTCCCTCCAGCGTGTCCTGGGTCTTCCCCGGGGCCTCCTCCCGGTGGGACGTGCCCGGAACACCTCCCCAAGAAGGCGTCCAGGAGGCATCCTGAACAGATGCCCGAGCCACCTCAACTGGTTCCTCTCAACGTGGAGAAGCAGCGGCTCTACTCCGAGCTCCTCCCGTGTGACTGAGCTCCTCACCCTATCTCTAAGGGAGCGCCCAGCCACTCTGCGGAGGAAGCTCATTTCGACCGCTTGTATCCGCAATCTCGTTCTTTCGGTCATTACCCAAAGCTCATGACCATAGGTGAGGGAGGGGAGCTCTGACTGCAGACACTGCTCCCTCATGACCATAGGTGAGGGAGGGGACGAAGATTGACCGGTAAATCGAGAGCTTTGTCTTTCGGCTCAGCTCCCTCTTTACCACAACGGTCCGATACAGCGACCGCATCACTGCGCACGCTGCACCGATCCGCCTTCAATATCACGCTCCATCCTCCCCCCACTCGTAAAGTAGTGTATTTGGCTCCTTCTGTCATGCTTCGATCGTCCATTTGAAGCTAAATGCAGTGATTCTAATAATACATACTTCACGCCTGTGTTTGCAGCGAGCAATCGAGCTGCAGATGGAGGAGCGACGGCGGCGCAGGGAGGAGGAGGAGCTGCAGCGGAAACGGGAGGAAGAGGAGGAGGAGCTGAGGCTGGAGCAGGAGAGAGACAGACTCCAGCGGCAATACGAGAAGGAGAGACGACAGAGGCAACACGAGAAGGACACGCAGAGAGAGACACACAGGGTGAGGAAGGAAGAAGGAAGAAGGAAGTTGAGGTTTAGGGTGAGGAAGTTGAAGGAAGGAAGTAAGGAATAAAGTTGAGGCAGGAAGGAACCGATCTGCAGCAACTTGAAGCTGGGAAAGCGACATTTAAAAAAACATGGAACTAAAATGTGCAGCCACTGGTTCGACACTTTGGGTTTTGACAGAACGAGTGATGCTCAAGCTTTTGACCCGAGATTAAAGGGAACGATGTGGAAACAGGATTAAGACGGTCAGATCTTGTTTTCGTCACACAGCGGGGACATTTCAAAGCCAAACTATTTTCCATTAGTCTGAGCTTAAGTTGGAATAATAAGGATTGGGACTGATGTCGTCATGATACTTACATTACATAAACTCAATCATTAATTAGTTCATTCCAATACTAAGACTTTATACCAATATCGATGACCACAGTGATAATAAATATATATATATATATATGTTATATATTTAAACATGTGAATAACACATTACAGTGTAAGGCATGTTGCTGTTACAAAAACCTTCAGTCATTCAAATGCTGCTCCGAGAATCTCCAGTTTTTAGTTTTTGAGCATAAACACTAGGTTTGATTTTGTTTTGTGTATGGATTTAAATATCTGTTTGTTAGTGCTTTTGACAACTCTATACTTAAAAACCTTTTTGTGTTATTTCTCCAGGAGCCGAGTCCTGAGACCGAGCTGCGGATCCCAAACTGCTCCGAGCCTGAACCACAGTCCGACAGTGAGTCCTGGGACTTTATAGAAACAGTGACGGCTCAAACGCTCCACAAACTCACTCTGATACCTGTTTCTGTTTGCAGCTGATGCCGATAACAGCCCTGAGCTGGAGGCGGGACCAACAGCTGTCAATCATCACAAAGAGACCGGCGTCCAAACAGGTGGGGGCAGGTCCAGACCAGGAAGTAGTTTAAGAAATTAGTTTCAATGATTAATCACAACTCATTGCTAATTGAAATACTGTAGCCGTCCACTCATCTAGTTAATGATATATTTTTAAAACAAGGATAGATTGTTTTATAGTCGCTGTGATGTCACACAATCCAAGTCAGGAACTGTCTAAGATGAACGATGGAGTCCTTGTTTTAAAAGTATAGTCAAAGTCCTTTTTCAATCCGAGAGCTGCTTTTATACAACAGAAGAAGCAGCTACTCCTTTTCTGCAGTTGTAATAAAAATCTAATAATCACAACAGAATATGGAGAACACATGTCAAATAAACCAGATAGACTTTGAAACCAGCTCTTGTTTTAAACCCGGCCCCTGACCATCCTGTGGTTTACGCGGTTCCCTTTCTCCCAGAGGAGGCGGTCTCCTTGGCTCCGGGTCCTGGTCTCGGCGTCGTGGACCGAGCTCAGGTGCTGCAGATGCTACAGATGTTTCACAAAGACGTCGGGACAGAGGCGTATGAGCCGTACTCCAGGAGCGAGCGCAGCCGGAGGGACGTGAAGAGGCCGGAGTGGAACACGCAGAGGTACGGACACTCCTGCTCTCCTGTGTTTTATCAAAGGTGTTCTGAAAGACTGCCTTTTCTGAGCTTTACATACTGTAATTGGAGTCGTTTTAAATCTCAAAAGCAGAGGGCTCGGATCCAGCTGGGGTACCCAAACAGCAATAACAATGAATAATAAGTAATAAATATAAACTGCTAACTATAATAATATTTGTTTCTGTCTGTCCCATCTCTCAACCTTTACAGACAGAAATGTGAAAAAAACAAGTCTAGCAAAAAGGTTCAAATTTGCTTGAATAAGGCTAAACGTATCTTGATGTGAGTGACTTTTGCCTTTTGTCCACGGAACAAGCAAAAATGTCTTGTTTTAAGAGACCTGAAGATTTAATTAAATTCTCCCTTGAAATGAGGAATAAATTGCAAGCGACTTGAATTAAGACTGAACTGGTTTCTCCATTTGTGAATCGTGTTGAGGACTGTCTGAGAATCCTCCATTCAAGCATTTATGTAACTTCATATCTTTTGAAAACTTAACATGTACTATTTTTTGCTTTTCTTTCTAATAAGATCAAAGCAGCTCAAACTTTTGCAAGACTCTTTCTATTGGAAAAAACAACATGGATTATTTAGGAAAAGGAGAAAGTTGGGTAACCGAGCTTCACTGCAAAAAGTAATGAAAAAACTGTCAACGATTCCTCACATTTTGAAAAGATTTTCCAATGGGAGAAACTGAATTATCTTGTTTTAAAAATATATATGAAATGTCTTTCTTGGAATAAGAAAATACAGCAAAATTTCTTGAAAGAAAATGAGATCTGTGAAAGCCATTTAGTCTAAAGACACTCAGAATGTGCTCATATCAGGATAAAACACTTTTCTTTCAAGCAATTATTACCTCATTTTATCATTTTTTTGCAGTGTTTGAATGAGACTTGACTCTGTGTGTTGTTGTGTGTGTGTTCAGACCCAGCCGCCGCTTCGTCCCGGCTTCTCAGCGTTACCCCGAGGAGCTGCAGCGTCAGAGGCAGCAGAGTCGTCTGATGAGGCAGGCCCAGCTCCTGTCGCTGCAGAAGAACCCTCCCACCCTGCCCCCACGGCTCAGCCCCACCCCAGAGCATGAGCCCAGTGACACCGAGGCGGCCAGGACCTCCAGCCTGGTGAGACGCAGAGACAGACAGAGACAGACATACATACACAGAGACACACGCAGAGACGGACACACGCAGAGACGGACACACGCAGAGACGGACACACGCAGAGACGGACACACGCAGAGACGGACACACGCAGAGACGGACACACGCAGAGACGGACAGACGCAGAGACGGACAGACGCCGAGACGGACAGACGCCGAGACGGACAGACGCCGAGACGGACAGACGCAGAGACGGACAGACGCAGAGACGGACAGACGCAGAGACGGACAGACGCAGAGACGGACAAACGCAGAGACGGACAGACGCAGAGACGGACAGACGCAGAGACGGACAGACGCAGAGACGGACAGACGCAGAGGCGGACACACGCAGAGGCGGACACACGCAGAGGCGGACACACGCAGAGGCGGACACACGCAGAGGCGGACACACGCAGAGGCGGACACACGCAGAGACGGACACACGCAGAGACGGACACACGCAGAGACGGACACACGCAGAGGCGGACACACGCAGAGGCGGACACACGCAGAGACGGACACACGCAGAGGCGGACACACGCAGAGGCGGACACACGCAGAGGCGGACACACGCAGAGACGGACACACGCAGAGGCGGACACACGCAGAGACGGACACACGCAGAGACGGACACACGCAGAGACACGCAGAGACGGACACACGCAGAGACGGACACACGCAGAGGCGGACACACGCAGAGACGGACACACGCAGAGGCGGACACACGCAGAGACGGACACACGCAGAGACACGCAGAGACGGACACACGCAGAGACGGACACACGCAGAGGCACGCAGAGACGGACACACGCAGAGACACGCAGAGACGGACACACGCAGAGACACGCAGAGACGGACACACGCAGAGACACGCAGAGACGGACACACGCAGAGACGGACACACGCAGAGACACGCAGAGACGGACACACGCACGCAGAGGCGGACACACGCAGAGGCGGACACACGCAGAGACGGACACACGCAGAGACGGACACACGCAGAGACGGACACACGCAGAGACACGCAGAGACGGACAGACGCAGAGACGGACAGACGCAGAGACGGACAGACGCAGAGACGGACACACGCAGAGACGGACACACGCAGAGGCGGACACACGCAGAGGCGGACACACGCAGAGGCGGACACACGCAGAGGCGGACACACGCAGAGGCGGACACACGCAGAGGCGGACACACGCAGAGGCGGACACACGCAGAGGCGGACACACGCAGAGACGGACACACGCAGAGACGGACACACGCAGAGGCGGACAGACGCAGAGACGGACAGACGCAGAGACGGACAGACGCAGAGACAGACAGAGACAGACATACACACACAGAGACGGACACACGCAGAGACGGACAGACGCAGAGACGGACAGACGCCGAGACGGACAGACGCCGAGACGGACAGACGCAGAGACGGACAGACGCAGAGACGGACAGACGCAGAGACGGACAGACGCAGAGACGGACAGACGCAGAGACGGACAGACGCAGAGACGGACAGACGCAGAGACGGACAGACGCAGAGGCGGACAGACGCAGAGGCGGACACACGCAGAGGCGGACAGACGCAGAGGCGGACACACGCAGAGGCGGACACACGCAGAGGCGGACACACGCAGAGGCGGACACACGCAGAGTCGGAACACACGCAGAGACACGCAGAGACGGACACACGCAGAGACGGACACACGCAGAGGCGGACACACGCAGAGGCGGACACACGCAGAGGCGGACACACGCAGAGACGGACACACGCAGAGGCGGACACACGCAGAGGCGGACACACGCAGAGGCGGACACACGCAGAGGCGGACACACGCAGAGACGGACACACGCAGAGGCGGACACACGCAGAGACGGACACACGCAGAGACACGCAGAGACGGACACACGCAGAGACGGACACACGCAGAGGCGGACACACGCAGAGACGGACACACGCAGAGGCGGACACACGCAGAGACGGACACACGCAGAGACACGCAGAGACGGACACACGCAGAGACACGCAGAGACGGACACACGCAGAGGCGGACACACGCAGAGACGGACACACGCAGAGACACGCAGAGACGGACACACGCAGAGGCAGACACACGCAGAGGCGGACACACGCAGAGACGGACACACGCCGAGACGGACACACGCAGAGACACGCAGAGACGGACAGACGCAGAGACGGACAGACGCAGAGACGGACACACGCAGAGACGGACACACGCAGAGACGGACACACGCAGAGGCGGACACACGCAGAGGCGGACACACGCAGAGGCGGACACACGCAGAGGCGGACACACGCAGAGGCGGACACACGCAGAGGCGGACACACGCAGAGGCGGACACACGCAGAGACGGACACACGCAGAGACGGACACACGCAGAGGCGGACAGACGCAGAGACGGACAGACGCAGAGACGGACAGACGCAGAGACGGACAGACGCAGAGACAGACAGAGACAGACATACACACACAGAGACGGACACACGCAGAGACGGACAGACGCAGAGGCGGACACACGCAGAGTCGGACACACGCAGAGACACGCAGAGACGGACACACGCAGAGACGGACACACGCAGAGGCGGACACACGCAGAGGCGGACACACGCAGAGACGGACACACGCAGAGGCGGACACACGCAGAGGCGGACACACGCAGAGGCGGACACACGCAGAGGCGGACACACGCAGAGGCGGACACACGCAGAGACGGACACACGCAGAGGCGGACACACGCAGAGACGGACACACGCAGAGACACGCAGAGACGGACACACGCAGAGACACGCAGAGACGGACACGACGGACACACGCAGAGGCGGACACACGCAGAGGCGGACACACGCAGAGGCGGACACACGCAGAGGCGGACACACGCAGAGGCGGACACACGCAGAGGCGGACACACGCAGAGGCGGACACACGCAGAGGCGGACACACGCAGAGGCGGACACACGCAGAGGCGGACACACGCAGAGACGGACACACGCAGAGACGGACACACGCAGAGACGGACACACGCAGAGGCGGACACACGCAGAGACACGCAGAGACGGACACACGCAGAGGCGGACACACGCAGAGGCGGACACACGCAGAGGCGGACACACGCAGAGGCGGACACACGCAGAGGCGGACACACGCAGAGACGGACACACGCAGAGACGGACACACGCAGAGACGGACACACGCAGAGACGGACACACGCAGAGACGGACAGACGCAGAGACGGACAGACGCAGAGACGGACAGACGCAGAGACGGACAGACGCAGAGACGGACAGACGCAGAGACGGACAGACGCAGAGACGGACACACGCAGAGGCAGAGAGAGGCGGGCCAGAGAGAGGCGGGCCAGAGAGAGGCGGGCCAGAGAGAGGCGGGCCAGAGAGAGGCGGGCCAGAGAGAGGCGGGCCAGAGAGAGGCGGGCCAGAGAGAGGCGGGCCAGAGAGAGGCGGTCCAGAGAGAGGCGGTCCAGAGAGAGGCGGTCCAGAGAGAGGCGGTCCAGAGAGAGGCGGTCCAGAGAGAGGCGGTCCAGAGAGAGGCGGGCCAGAGAGAGGCGGGCCAGAGAGAGAGAGAGGCGGGCGAGAGAGAGGCGGGCCAGAGAGAGAGAGAGGCGGGCCAGAGAGGGACTCAGTAGCAGTCATGTTAGTTGTATTAATTATTTCCAATCTTTGACTCCATCTTCTGCTTCTCATTCGTCTGTTTTGAAGCTGAACTTGTCTCCTGTGCTTCAGGTGGAGACCAGCGAGCGGCTCACTACAGAGAGGTGAGGCTTCTCCTGCTTAAAGCCAAAGTTCACAAAGTATAAAACCTGATGGATGTGTTATTGTCTCTCTCAGAGGCCGCTCTCCTGAACCTGCAGCTCCAGACTCTCGCCTTCACATTCGATCAGACGACGCCTTTATCCTGAAGCCACCGGAGACGCAGCCACAGCCCTCTCCTCACTGCGGTAACTCTCACAGCTTCTCTCTCTCCTGTGTCGTCAAAAGAACAGACTTTAAAAAAAACCTTCTCCTTCTATTCTTTCTACATTTCTTTGATCTGAAAATCTTGAATGTATCTGGAGACATGGAAACTACAGGTTTGCTCATTAAAGGGTCAGGGAAAATCACAAAACCTACTGGGACTGAATATTTGTTTCTGTCCATCCATGCGTTTTCTTCCGCTTTATCTGTTGCCGGGTCGCAAACACAGTCTAAGCAGAGAATCCTGAGTCCCGCGGTGTTCCCAGGCCAGCCAAGAGTGTCCCAGCCTGGGTCTACTCCTGGTGGGACATCCGGGAGGTGGCTCGGGCTTCTGTTTTTAGCCACCTCAACTGGTTCCTCTCGATGTGGAGCAGCAGCGGCTCTACTCCGAGCTCCTCCCATGTGATCGAGCTCTTCACCTCATCTCTAAGGGAGCGTCCAGCCACACTTTCACTTTTCCATAAAATGTTCTGAATACATTGAAATGGAAAGTTCACAACTGCTATAACAAAAGCAGTTAGTGAAACTGTAATAAATATGTCATGTGTTTTTTGTTTTCAGCTGCCACTCCTCAGATTCTGCAGAAAACTCCGAGACAAGAGGAGATCATCAGAGGCCTGGCCCGGCTCAGACAGGTGAAGCGGCTTTTCTGTGGTCTCGTTACAAAACCAGGTCTAAACTGGACCTGAATGGACTTGTATCAGGACAGACCCTTGTCTATAATAGCACTGTATAAAAGCAGGATCTAAGTTTGTGTATTTAAGACAATTAAGACATTCTTCAACCTCAACTTGGCAACTTCTCTCATCATTCGGAAACCTTGAATGTTGGAACATTTCAGCAAAAGCCCAATATTAAAAGAATGGATTATATTTGCTAATTACTTTCTCATCATTTCCCATTCTGGTCGTGTCCATGTGTCATTCTCATTTCTTCTCAAATAGAAATTCTCCCACTCGCCCTGGCTCCAGTTGACTCACATCGAAAAGAATACTGCTCAGACACTGTTCAGATATGAGCTCTAACATCCGACCTATCAGGAGCCTTCTGTTCCCAAATTTGGCGTTCACGAGCAAGTAGCATATTCTCGCTCAAATAGCCTGTTTTAAGCTAGCTCTAATCAGCCTCCTCCGCATTAAGGCTACCAGTATGGCTGACATCACTGCAGTCTATGGTGGACACAAAACCAAAACTATGTCTTGTTTTTACCTTCAAAGTTATGAGGATTGTCTACTTCCGGGTGGATCATTAAGACTATTGGTCCTCCCAAATGTCAATCATTCCGATGATACGTGCCTGTCCAATAAGACCAGAGAGTTTTGCTAAAAAATTGGAGAGAGCAGTTCTTTCCTAAAATGTGGGAAAATCCTCCTGTATACCTTTTAACTCTTGTACATAAAAAAAAAAACTTTATTTTCAGGGTTTGCTCCAGAAGCAGCGAGAACTGGAGTCGGACCTGAGCCACAGCGACCAGTGGCCCGTTCCCATGACGACGTACCGACGAGAGCTCTGAGCCACTTCCTGTTCCCTCCAGCAGCACTTTGAGGCAGAAACCACTGTCTGTATTTATTGAACTGAATGTAATAAACTTTGAACTGTGTAGAACTCTTGTTATTTTAGCAAATGAAGGAATCAACTCGGCTTAAACTTGCTACACTGGAAAACATGTTGGTTTGACACACAAAACTTGTCTGAGCTTCTATAAACACAGTATTTAAATAGTCTAAAGCTGAAGTAACTACATTTTAAACCAAAGTAACTATAATACAATCCAAGTACTTGTTCCTGGCTCTAAAATGATTCTACCACTACTTTTCACATGTGACTTTGACCTCTCACTGTATCAGAAAACCACCCTCTCAGCTTAGATCCAGCGTGCAGTGGTCTGATTTGTTCACGTTTTCTGTGGTCTCGTTACAAAACCAGGTCTAAACTGAACCTGAATGGACTTGTATCAGGACAGACCCTTGTCTATAATAGCACTGTATAAAAGCTGGATCTAAGTTTGTGTATTTAAGACAATTAAGACATTCTTCAACCTCAACTTGCCAACTTTTCTCATCATTCGGAAACCTTAAATGTTGGAAGATTTCAGCAAAAGCCCAATATTAAAAGAATGGATTATATTTGCTAATTACTTTCTCATCATTTCCCATTCTGGTCGTGTCCATGTGTCATTCTCATTTCTTCATAATTCAGGAAAATATTTATTTATTCAAAGAAATATTATTCATTTTTTTGCCAATTAATAATGCCATAAGCAGAAAATGTATAGACCATGGTATGAAGGGTGAAAAATGCTTTCCGCCTGTAACTCCTTATGCTTCCACCAGAGGGAGCTGATTTATTTATTTTTTCCTCCCACATTCAAACGCTGCCGACTTCAAACAGACTTGTGATTGTAAAAAACTTAATTCCAGATGAGAAGTTGCCAGACAAAGACAGAAAGACGAGTGTGACATCATACCGTAACAGGACTGAGACGGGAGCTTTTAGACAGAAGGGGCGGGGCTATCTGTGCACCAGAAGCATGGACGGATCCAAAAAGCAACTCCAGGTCTGTTTTAGATCAGAGAACATTGTAGAAACAGTTAAGAAGCCACATTCGCATCATATTTCCTCTCGTTTAATCCCCCATGAACAGTTATAATTATTTGCACTCACAAATTGGTAAAAATCAAATATTAAAGTGTTTTATTTCCCGTAGTTGCAACAGTTCAAACAGTATTTATAATATTTACATTCACAAAGGAGCAGCTAAAGTCCCAGTTCTGCATCCAGCAAAGTCCTGGCCTCGGTCGTACACAATAAGAAACAAGAAAAACTAAACCAAATGTGTTCATAAACGTTGGTCCTTCTACATATTTTACATTTCAGTGTTTCCTTTTTGACATTAAAAATACACTTTTTTTTCAGCCTTTTTCAGTATAAAACAAAACTGCTCATGAACACAATGATAAAAGTAAAATAAAAATACAGTATAATATTTACACACCGCGTTAAACAAGATAAAAATTAGCACCGAGAAGTCCCTGAAATGTCTTGGTCTTGGATAAATTATGAATACATGAAAACTACACTGAAGACCGTATTATTTTTGGTCCAAGTCACAAAGAAGAATGTTTTTAAAGTTAATTTTGGTCCAGTTTGAGTCGGAGCAAAGTCTGGTAGAAGCCGCCACTGAACGCAAATAATCCAGGACCGAACCAGAACTAGTTTAGTCAAGAAAAAATTAGGATTACGACAAAACCAAGCAATAATTGACTAACAATACGTATTTTTACCCTGTTATTGTAAACTATAACATCCCATATACTTTTAAACAATCTCAAATGCAAGAAATCACACCACAGCAATAATGTCATCAACACACACTCATCCTAATTTGGGATTATTATGGTATTAGATTAAGACCGGTTTAAGGCTGATTGAAGGTCCCGTAATGTCCTGAACCGATGCGTAAACCTGGGAAACCTCTCGTCCTTAGAAAAGAGCCAAAATGCCTGCCTAATCCGCCGACAAAAAAAAATGCGTGAATGATCAGAGGTGGTTGGGTTTGGTCCTAGTCCGGTTCCAGGGGGTCTTTACATGCCGTAGTACCCGCCCCTGAAGCCTCCTCGTGGGGGTGGAGCTCTGAGCTGGCCTGGGCTCAAGACGGTCTTGTTGAAGAAGGATGCAGAGTTGAGAGGGGCCAGGCGGTGGCGGTGAGGGTGAGGAGGGAGAGGGTGAGGAGGGAGAGGGAGAGGGTGAGGAGGGAGAGGGTACAGGGGGTGGTGGCGGAAGGGGAGGAGTGAATGAAAGCGGGGAGCAGGAGCAGAGAAGGCCGTGAAGTCAGATCTGGAAAGAAAACAAAAACAGAGAGAGTAATTATACTTTATTATGACAAATCCTCTTGGGCTGGAAGAGCTCCGTCTCTCTCTGTGTGTGTGTGTCTCTCTCTGTGTGTGTGTGTGTGTGTGTCTGTCTCTGTGTGTGTGTGTCTCTCTCTGTGTCTCTCCCTGTGTGTGTGTCTCTCTCTGTGTCTCTCCCTGTGTGTGTGTCTCTCTCTGTGTGTGTGTCTGTCTCTCTCTGTGTGTGTCTCTCTCTCTGTGTGTGTGTCTGTCTCTCTCTGTGTGTGTCTCTCTCTCTCTGTGTGTGTGTGTGTGTGTCTCTCCCTGTGTGTCTCTCTCTCTGTGTGTGTGTGTGTCTCTCTGTGTGTGTGTCTGTCTCTCTCTGTGTGTGTCTGTCTCTCTCTCTCTCTCTGTGTGTGTGTGTGTCTGTCTCTCTCTGTGTCTCCCTGTGTGTGTGTGTGTGTCTGTCTCTCTCCCTGTGTGTGTGTCTGTCTCTCTCTGTGTCTCTCCCTGTGTGTGTGTCTGTCTCTCTCTCCCTGTGTGTGTGTCTGTCTCTCTCTGTGTCTCTCCCTGTGTGTGTGTCTGTCTCTCTATCCCTGTGTGTATGTCTGTCTCTCTCTGTGTCTCTCCCTGTGTGTGTGTGTGTCTGTCTCTCTCTGTGTGTGTGTCTGTCTCTCTCTGTGTGTGTCTCTCTCTCTCTGTGTGTGTGTCTGTCTCTCTGTGTGTGTCTCTCTCTCTCTGTGTGTGTGTGTGTGTGTCTCTCCCTGTGTGTCTCTCTCTCTGTGTGTGTGTGTGTCTCTCTGTGTGTGTGTCTGTCTCTCTCTGTGTGTGTCTGTCTCTCTCTCTCTCTGTGTGTGTGTGTGTGTCTGTCTCTCTCTGTGTCTCCCTGTGTGTGTGTGTGTGTCTGTCTCTCTCTCCCTGTGTGTGTGTCTGTCTCTCTCTGTGTCTCTCCCTGTGTGTGTGTCTGTCTCTCTCTCCCCTGTGTGTATGTCTGTCTCTCTCTGTGTCTCTCCCTGTGTGTGTGTCTGTCTCTCTATCCCTGTGTGTATGTCTGTCTCCCTCTGTGTCTCTCCCTGTGTGTGTGTGTGTCTGTCTCTCTCTGTGTGTGTGTCTGTCTCTCTCTGTGTGTGTCTCTCTCTCTCTGTGTGTGTGTCTGTCTCTCTCTGTGTGTGTCTCTCTCTCTCTGTGTGTGTGTGTGTGTCTCTCCCTGTGTGTCTCTCTCTCTGTGTGTGTGTGTGTGTGTCTCTCTGTGTGTGTGTCTGTCTCTCTCTGTGTGTGTCTGTCTCTCTCTCTCTCTCTCTCTGTGTGTGTGTGTGTGTCTGTCTCTCTCTGTGTCTCCCTGTGTGTGTGTGTGTGTCTGTCTCTCTCTCCCTGTGTGTGTGTCTGTCTCTCTCTGTGTCTCTCCCTGTGTGTGTGTCTGTCTCTCTCTCCCTGTGTGTATGTCTGTCTCTCTCTGTGTCTCTCCCTGTGTGTGTGTGTGTGTGTCTGTCTCTCCCTGTGTGTGTCTGTCTCTCTCCCTGTGTGTGTGTGTGTCTGTCTCTCTGTATCTCTCCCTGTGTGTGTCTGTCTCTCTCTGTCTCTCCTGTGTGTGTGTCTCTCTCTCTCCCCGTGTGTGTTTGTCTCTCTCTCTCTCCCTGTGTGTGTGTGTGTGTGTCTGTCTCTCTCTCTCCCTGTGTGTGTGTGTGTGTGTCTCTCTCTCTCCCTGTGTGTGTGTGTGTGTGTCTCTCTCTCTCCCTGTGTGTGAGTGTCTGTCTCTCTCTCTCTCCCTGTGTGTGTGTCTGTCTCTCTCTCTCTGTGTGTGTGTGTGTCTGTCTCTCTCTGTGTCTCCCTGTGTGTGTGTGTGTGTCTGTCTCTCTCTCCCTGTGTGTGTGTCTGTCTCTCTCTGTGTCTCTCCCTGTGTGTGTGTCTGTCTCTCTCTCCCTGTGTGTGTGTCTGTCTCTCTCTGTGTCTCTCCCTGTGTGTGTCTGTCTCTCTATCCCTGTGTGTATGTCTGTCTCTCTCTGTGTCTCTCCCTGTGTGTGTGTGTGTCTGTCTCTCTCTGTGTGTGTGTCTGTCTCTCTCTGTGTGTGTCTCTCTCTGTGTGTGTGTCTGTCTCTCTCTGTGTGTGTCTCTCTCTGTGTGTGTGTGTGTGTCTCTCCCTGTGTGTCTCTCTCTCTGTGTGTGTGTCTGTCTCTCTCTCTCTGTGTGTGTGTGTGTTTGTCTCTCTCTGTGTCTCCCTGTGTGTGTGTGTGTGTGTCTGTCTCTCTCTCCCTGTGTGTGTGTCTGTCTCTCTCTGTGTCTCTCCCTGTGTGTGTGTCTGTCTCTCTCTCCCTGTGTGTATGTCTGTCTCTCTCTGTGTCTCTCCCTGTGTGTGTGTGTGTGTGTCTGTCTCTCCCTGTGTGTGTCTGTCTCTCTCCCTGTGTGTGTGTGTGTCTGTCTCTCTGTATCTCTCCCTGTGTGTGTCTGTCTCTCTCTGTCTCTCCTGTGTGTGTGTCTCTCTCTCTCCCCGTGTGTGTTTGTCTCTCTCTCTCTCCCTGTGTGTGTGTGTGTGTCTGTCTCTCTCTCTCCCTGTGTGTGTGTGTCTGTCTCTCTCTCTCTCCCTGTGTGTGTGTGTCTCTCTCTCTCTCTCCCTGTGTGTGAGTGTCTGTCTCTCTCTCTCTCCCTGTGTGTGTGTCTGTCTCTCTCTCCCTGTGTGTGTGTCTGTCTCTCTCTCCCTGTGTGTGTCTGTCTCTCTCTGTGTCTCTCCCTGTGTGTGTGTGTGTGTCTCTCTCTCTCTCTCCCTGTGTGTGTGTGTGTCTGTCTCTCTCTGTGTCTCTCCCTGTGTGTGTGTGTGTCTGTCTCTCTGTGTCTCTCCCTGTGTGTGTCTGTCTCTCTCTCTCCCTGTGTGTGTGTGTCTGTCTCTCTCTGTGTCTCTCCCTGTGTGTGTGTGTGTCTGTCTCTCTGTGTCTCTCCCTGTGTGTGTCTGTCTCTGTGTCTCTGTCTCTCCTGTGTGTATGTGTGTCTCTCTCTCTCCCTGTGTGTGTTTGTCTCTCTCCCTCTCCCTGTGTGTGTGTGTCTGTCTCTCTCTCCCTGTGTGTGTCTGTCTCTCTCTCTCTCCCTGTGTGTGTGTGTCTGTCTCTCTGTGTCTCTCCCTGTGTGTGTGTGTGTCTCTCTCTCCCTGTGTGTGTGTGTCTGTCTCTCTCTCTCTGTGCCTCAATCCCTCTGTGTGTCTCTCTTTCTGTCTCTCCCTGTGTGTCTTTCTGTGTGTGTGTCTCTTTGCCTCAATCCCTCTGCGTGTCTCCCTTTCAATATACACTGTAAATATAGAAGTCTCTACAGAAATATCCGAACACTTCACATATAATCAGCCGATTATTGATTTTTCTTCTAAACTATATGTGCAGAACATCCCCAACGCATCACTTTGATTACAAGGAATTTGTGATCATGTTTTTATACACACTGCTACTACTATTATTATGAACCACAGACTGTATATAGATGGATAATGCTAACCCTCAAAGCCCAATAGGGAAGTGCTCATGGGCAAAGTGTTGCTCCATCTCGCTCTGGCTCCTACTGACTTACATAGAAAAGTAAACTCCTCAAGCTCAGTAACGGCACATTTTGGGTTTGGATTAATCCCTGGTTTAGCGCTCTCTATGATCCAGCTCACAGGGAAAACTCCAGCTGGTCTTCTTAGCAACCATCTTAGCAACACGCCTGGCCCTGTTACTAACAAATGCCCATATAAGGAACTTGGCTCCAGCTAGCTTATGTTAAAATCAGCTTCTTCCAGTCAGTCTTCCAATCAACAGCCTATGATCTCAACACCATACATAGGATTAGGGTTACAGTATAAATATTTTTTCTGCCTGAGAAGTTTTTGCAGTACAGTGTTCATAGTTTTGCACTGGTCCAGACCGGAGCAGAGAGGATTCGTGGTCCGGAACATCTATCTATCTATCGTACTTCTTTGGCCAGATTCAGCACTGGGTGTTCTGAGCGCTTGTGCTTCACAGTAAGAAGGTCCTGGGTTCGACTCCCCCTCTAGACATTTGGCACACACACAAAAACACATGATAAACACAACCCTTGATGCAGCTTCACTCAGACTTTACCTCCTGCAGAGTTGAATATTGGACTAGGGCCTCACACTGTAGCAGACAGGTTGCCAAGATGGTTGCTATGGTTGCCTTGTGAACGAAGGAATCTGATTGGTCCATCCTTAAATTGGCTCATATCTGGATTCATAAAAACAATATTAAAATGTAACCTCAACGATCCGAGAGGGCACAAACCCAGGGAGTGTGAGACAAGCTGTGACTGAGCTTCATCCATGAGCACTTCCCTACTGGTCTTCATTGAGCTAGCAGGTTAGCATTGAGCTAGCAGGTTAGCATTGTCCATGTGTTTACAGTTATCTCAATATGCATGACGTTTTCAAACCAAGGAAACGACTCAACTCTGGAAATAGCACTTTATTCACACAACAGAACCTCTTCTTCCGCACAAAATAATAGTTTTTTGTGCTGAAACAGAGCGAGACAGTAATGATACTCTTCAAATATTGACAATAATATTCAGGATTAATACTTTGCATGTGTGTATTTTCTCACAGAGCACTTCCCAATACATTTTGTTTTTACATAAATATAAAAAATAAGAATGAACTCGACTTTCCGTGATGTGCTGCAGCGATATCTTTAAAATCTCACACACGACGCATCTGTAAAAGTATAAAAGTAAATATACAATAGACTTTACAGATTTCAGTGGTTGACTTGTTATTGTTGACATTTAGTAATCGTTTTAGTGTTAATTCGACGTCCCAATGATCTCTCCCGATTGGTTCACCAGAAGTTCCTCAAAAATCATCAATACAAAATGTCTCATACGATGTCCTCAGTTAAAGCTGGGGTACATAACTTTCAGAACACTTTTATCCTCCTGGCCGTCGAGGTGGAGTCCACATTCATCATTATTTTAACTTTCATTCATAAAATTGTCCATGGAAGTTGAACAAGTTGCAATAATAACAGATTTTTTTTACTTTTTAACCTTTGAATCTCGTACCAAAACGACAAACTAAAGTCCTAAGAAGTCGTGTTTGGGCAAAAGGGCTCATTTCTTCAATTCTTAAATACAGACAACTAAAACAAAAATACACCTTTTTTTTCCTTTACTCCAATCACTAATAAACTCAAAAATCCATAAAAAGGGTCCGGGTCCTAGGGGGCGGGTGGTAGGGGGTGGGGGATGAGGTTTGCCTTGCTCCCTTTTGTTTCTCTCTGTTGTCATTGTTTACACACTAAATGAATCTCCTTCCCAGTACTGTTCTATTAAATTGTACGTATTCAAGCTACTAAAAGCTTCAATAGGTGGTATTCTAACACTTCTTGGAAAATATATGGTTATTTTATATTATTTATTATTTTATTATTATTATTATTACTTTTTAATTATTATTTCAATTTGTTCTTATTTTGTTTTTATTTGTTTGTATTTTTTGTTTTGTAATTTTTTTTTTTTTTTTGTGTTTTTTATTTATTTATTTTTTTTATTTCTGTTTTTTTATGGGGTTTTTTGTGTGTGTGTGAGCTGTACTCATCCCTGCACTCTCCTTGAAAATAATAATAAAAAATTGATCACAAAAAAAAAAATCCATAAAAAGTCGTTCAGTGCATTTTGTGTTCTTACCGTTATGTGCCTTTTTGTTTTGTTTTAAGTGTATGCACGGCTTTTGACAGCTGCAGCAGCACAGGTTGGAGGAGGTTAGAGGGTTTTTACAGCTTTAAAACAAACGGCTGCTACTTCATGGTTTTCACTTTTCACAGGCTAGTTTATTTTATTTTATTATCAACCTGTAAATATGAGCAACACCTATTTTTTGGGCAGATTTAATCAGTTTTGGGTTGTGTTGTTATGACGATACCATCTCCAAACAGGGGACTTTCACTTTGATATAATTCTAAACGTTTACCCCTGATCCAACCTGATTAGAAACAAATACAACACTATCGATGCATTTATAATTCATTATTAAAGATACATTCAAATACATAGTTTATAAATCTATATATCTTTATTTAAAAATATAAATCTTTAAATACTTAGAAATATCTAAATTACAAAAAAATATATATGTATTAATTTTTTTTCATTATTAGTATTATCCCAAAATCATTTTTAGCACAGCCTCAGCGCCTTTGTACTTATTATTTACGTATTCAAATTAATATTCAGTTTTATTTCATGAGTAAAAGGAAAAGATTAAGTCCAGTTTACATCTTGAATCATAAATATTTAGCCTTTTTGCCCAAAACAAGGATTTCTTAGGCCTTTTATACTTTATACTCTTTTTTTTGCGCGGGAGTTGGAGATTTTATTTTATTATAGTCTATCGAGGTATTGTTAATTTTTTCATTTAATCTGTGATGCAACACTGACATTTCCCCGCCGTGGGACAACGAAAGGATCTCAACCTTAATCTTGTCGTTCGCCGTTTTGGACGCTTCATAGAAATTATCCAGAGTCACATTTTTTTCCCGAAACAATATTTTTTTGCCCTAAAGTCAAACAGCTGCTGGAAGTGGCCCGTCCCATCACAGTCTCTCCGTTTTAAGAAACACGTCCAGCATCAGAACTGCCACATCCTGTCAAACCCGTCCTCATAAAAGTTGACGTTTGGGCTCATGGGGGGCCTCATCGGGGGCCTCAGAGTCTGAATGTACGGCGCCATCCGAGGCACGTATCCTTGCCGGTTTGCTGGAGGGTTCTGTTGGGTGCAGTTTGCGAACAGAAAAGCCATGGGGGTGGCCGTGCAGTCGTGCAGCTTCTCCACCAGCGCCCAGGGGTTTCCCGGTCGGTCGTAAATGCTGACTCTGGCGGCCCACCAACCTGGCAGAGGATCCCCGCCCCGCAGATCCACCACACTCGTCAAAACGCTCTTCGAGGTCAAGTCCTTGAGCAGGTCTTCGTCGAACGGTTGGAACGGGAAGTCGAACACGTTGCATTCTTTAACAAACGCGATGGCGTGCCACACGGACGGATTTTTCAGCCTTCTTTTTCTAATTTTTTGTCTACGAGCATCGGCGACCTGTATGTGTACCGCGGGCGCGAGTGGTTTCGCTTTGGCGTTAGCTTTAGCGGGAGAGGAGACATCTTGCTGTACGTTCCCATTAGGTTTCCCCTCGCTCTTGGTTCTGCAATGACAGAGACCACAGCGTTACAGGAAGAATTGGAGGAAGGTAGATTGATTTAGCAGCGAAGCGTTAGCATTTAGCATTTAGCCTTTAGCAGAGCTTTCAGCGAGGTTAATCACAAACCATCACCAAGCTTAGAAGCACAAATGGAACACGAAAATTGTCTTGTTATCTTACGGTTAATCTTTCCATTGATTCTGGCGACATTTTGTCATTCAAGTTTCAGGTTTTGAGCCTTCAATCAAAGGGACTTATTGAGAATGAAAGATTATTGGTTTGAGTCAAAAGAGATTTTCTTTGTTGGGCCGAGTCTCAGACGAGGGACAAATCCAAGAGCCAGTGTTTTGTTCTGTGTGAGATTATAAAAGCACTTGCCTCGTGTATGAACTGTGCTATACAAATTAACTTGCCTTGCCTAAAAGTCAGGGCCCAGAAGGATGTATTCTGGGGTGGGAAGGCTGAAGCTTCCCAAAATGAGGAGCCATATCCCAGGTCCGTATCGACCATAACGTTGGCTAAAGTTACCTCTAATAATGTCTAGATGTCGAGAGGTGTTGTGGGAGTGGATCCCTCCCTGAATGTGGGTTTGTCAGTTCTTGTTTGTTGTTTTCCGACGCAGGAGGGTCTAAGGACAGTGGAGATCGGTCTCTGCCCCTGGGCTCAGGACCAATGGCTCTACGTGTTTTTGTTCTTGCATTTCTTGCGTTTGAACAGTTCGGTGTTTTAGAGTTACACAAAAATAAATGGTATTGAAGATTGATTGATCAACAACTTGATTATGGTTAGGGTTAAATCAAACCTCACAAGTTAGATCCACAAGAAAACACTGCAGCGGGAAGGAAAAGAATGATTCAGGAAATGAGCAGAAAACACTGAAGTATCAACAAACAAACACGTACGCAGAGCTGCGGACACGGCAAAGGGATTCCACAAAGCTTTGACTTCACAAACACTACGTCCATGTGAACCACTTCTGTCCTGTCCTGTTTACTTCAAGATATATATCAATAATAATAAGTTATTCATGAACTTGCTATCGGGGTGTGGGGGTGGTGGGGATCTACTTTTACAACTATTGAGCCGTGACCCAACCTCGGGGTGTCAGGACTCAGAATATCACATGTGGTTAAGATTCATGATCAAGTAATGACCATTTAATCTGTTTTATTAAAGATTATGCTAAAACATACTTTCCACAACTGTATTTAAGATTTTTATAAAGAGCCAAACTTTACTTAATAATTGTTTTTTCCCATAAATTCTTGTTCATTCCTATTAATTCCTCTAATTTCTCATTAAATCCCGTGGAAAGTTCCCATCTTTGAAAATGCCCAGAATTTCGCAGCTCTGTATGATACCTCTGAATGACGAAAATGTACCTCAGGAGAGCACAGAGCCGGTTAAGAGGGCATTTACTTTAATCAATCATTTTGCAAAATCCTTTCAATATCGTTGAACCAGACTTTCTCTAATTGTTTTCTCATTCATTTACCCATTCTGTTATTTATAGAGTGACATGTACGTTGTTTCCCGGCCTCCTCTCATGTGAGAAGGAGACTGGCCGTGACTGGCTGCTCTGTAACTTGTGATGCAACACTGACATTTCCCCACTGTGGGACAAATAAAGGATCTCCATCTTAATCTCAAGTCCAACTCCAGCTTGTTATTCGGACACAGTTCCCTTTAAGACTAATGCTACAGCAGAGGTTCTCAACTTGTGGGTCACGAGCCGTTGGGTGACGCCAGAATCTTTCACAAATTGAAAGATTGAAACCGCATCAGATAAAGGGATCACTAAAATCACTCCGACTGTGAAAACATGGTCTCGCGGTACTTCTGAATGTTTTAGTTTCAAGCCAGAGATTAAAAATGTATCACAGGGACAACTGGGCGTCACTTTTTGATCCTACGATGTCGGCTCTACCGTCTTTTGCCGCTTTTCCACAGTATCAGTACGGTACAGTACAGTACGCTTCAGCACGGTTATTTTGGGTTTCCACTAGTGGATGGTATGGGAGATTTGAGTACTTTTCTGTACTGCCTCAGCCGTGGTTCCATCCCCATAGTACCCGTGCCATGACGTCACGTCACTTTGGGAAAAACAACTCAACCGCCATCTTTAAAACCAGCTGCTCTGCTCGGCTCTGCTTCGGCTTCATTACGTCCTCCTCACTCCAGAGAAATGGAATTGCACAGAAAGCCCCAAAAGTCCTGGTCCTGGTTGGTGGACGAGGTCCACACGTTCCTCTCTTCAGACCAAAGAAAGAATTCAAAGGCAGCTCGAGGCTCAACACAGTTTTCAGGGAGATCACCAGCTCTGGATTTGTGACTAGTCTGTGGTAATCCTGAAATAACTGGTTAGATACGAATCCCGTTAAAGCTCTCACTGAAATGTATTTACTGTGTAAATGTTCGATTGTCTGTTGTACACAGTGAGCTAGCTACATTTAGCTTCATTTAGCTATCGATAGCAGCTAAGCTAACGTCCTCCCTGTGCTACTGTGCTTTATCTCGTATTATCTGCAGTTTCACGTGTTGTCATTCTGTTTTGTGCTTGTATTTAAGTTGTTGTGTGTATATTTGTATGAGAATCCCTTTCCATAAGTGTGGAGATTACCAACGAGTAATGAGTGACCGGAGTATTCTCATCTGGACCTGGCCTGGACCTGGCCTGGACCTGGCCTGGACCTGGCCTGGACCTGGCCTGGACCTGGTCTCACACATACGTACTTTTGACTTTGTAAACTGTTGGTTTTTCACTTTACTTTTGTTTTCAATAAATCTGTGATTGTATCAAGACTGTTTAATTCATTTATTATTATTGTGGCTGAGGTTTGGGTATCGATTGTTTGTCTGGTCTCGGAGTCTGCTGTAGTCCAGACCCGAGTCCGAACTAGCCTAGCCTAGCCGCTAACTCGCTAGCATTAGCTATAGCCTAGCAGTATCCTCGGACATGCAGCCCTCCTCCTCTGCTACACAGGCTGCTGTTGCTACAGGTCCATTCAGATTGTACAGAGCAGTCAGCACCATTGACTTCACAGTGTCTGAGTCATTCTTTGAAGACATAAGCATTTTGAAAAACTACTCGTGCTGTGCTGAATTCTCTATTAAACACTTGCTCTGATATTATAATAAATCCATGCACCGCACCAGTACTAATTACGCGTCACACGTAAATGACGTGGTCTGACAACGCTGAGGACATACTAGGGGTACTATTTTTGATGGAAAAGCACGCGAACTGGGCCATGGCGCGCCGTGTAGAGTCAAAACGTACTGTACTAGGACTGTGGAAAAACGGCATTTGTGAAGCGTTGGATGGACGTGAGCTGGGTTTGGACCGTCGTGAGGCAGGTCGGTTCTACCCTACTGATGAAGCGTTGTTGAAAGAGTTTATATAAATAGCCTTTGATTTTATTGTGAAATTGGTCCATAACAAGTTTTGAAAGTTAGAACGAAACTAGATTAAAAAAAAGAATCATCTTGGAAGCATGTCATTTGGGGCGACAGTGGCTCAGTTGTAGAGGATTGGACTTTGAGCCTGAAGGTCGTGGGTTCGAGTCCACCACAAGACTTACTCCATCGACTCCCACTGTCAGCTGTTGTTCTGTCCTTAGGCAAGAAACTTAACCCACTTTGCCTAGAATGAGTCTAGTGTGTGTGTTGGTGGGAGGGGCCGATGGCACAGACTGGTTGCCTCGCTTCTGTCAGTGTGCCCCAGGGCAGCTGTGGCTACAGTAGTAGTTTATCACCACCGTGTTTGGAGTCAATGAATAAATGATGTGAAGAGACTTTGAGAGTCTAAAAAAGCGCTATACAATATTTTTTACATTTTCCAGAGTTTGTTGGAAAAATTCTTGATGCCTTATCATTGGAAAGAAAATCTGATTTTTAGAGAAATGTATAGTTTTTGTGTGATTGTAAAAAGTAGAGGTGCACCGATCAGGATTTTTTTGGCCGATCACCGATCATTAAAATTTTGATCATTGCCGATACCGATCAAATATTGAAAATATTAGTGATAAATGAATAGGACTAGTTATTCACTTTATAACTAATAAAGGTACAAGGTAGTATAAATAAAATGCCCTCGGGGTACTCAAGACAAAAAGGTTGGGAATCACAACGATAGAGCTTTGAGATACATAAAAAAAAATGCAATGAAACGCAGCAATACTGTACATGCTGCATTTCTAAACTGATTAAGAAGAGATCGTTAGGCAATGTTTGTTCTTCAGGAATATTAGCATCTCAGCATTAGCAGAGGTTTATCACGTTCATCATCCTGAATAGTCCCGCTGCGCTAAACTCTCACTGTCTGCGCTTGTGCACGGAGCAGAGGAAAGACGCTGCTTTGGCCAAAGGAGGGAAGAGGCTTTTATTTTCCTTACAATAAACAACTACGTAGTAAGTAACGCTAAATCTGCAACACTGTAGGACTGTCTGTAACACTACACTCATCTTAATTCAGTATTTCTGTGAACATAACATGCAAAGTTCTGACACGGGGTGTTTCTGCGTAACGGCAGCGCCTCGCTGCTGAGTGTGTTCGGTGTGTGTGCTGTGTCTGTGCGGTGTGACTCTGGCTCGGTATCATGATAGATCCATGCTCTCTGGAGTGTCAATGTGAGAATATACAGTTTGGTAAAGCTGCGACAGGCAGACATCCGTCAGATATCTCTGCGATGGCAGATTGAAGCAGTGGACATGAGTCGTTTGAACCCAGTGCTTTCCACAATAGACGAGCGCTGGTGGAAGAGGGAATAAATTCCATAACTTTTGTGTATATTTCGTGTTGTTTCTTACGTCATTACTGTGCGGTTGTTGCCGCTGTAGAATCTCTGTCACCGATAGCTGCATGAGTTGCTTGTTTACGCAGTTTTGACGAGAGAACGTAACTTGTGCGCATGAATCCTCATGTCATATGATCGGGCATTTTGATCGGCACATTTCACCGATCACGCAAATTAAGCCGTCATCGGCCGATTATAATCGGCTAACGATCGATCGGTGCACCTCTAGTAAAACGTCCTTTGTTATGTCTCGGGTTTTTTTTTTAGTCCTTTTTTGCTTTGCTTATATTTCTGTGTAATTGTCTTGATTGCCGTTGTCCTTAAATAAATACAATCATTTGCGACACTACAGTATTTCACATAATGTATAGTTATGGCTTGGTGTTATAAGTAGATGGTTGGGTCATGACACTGCTCCAGTTGAGAACCACTGCTGTAAAGGTAGATCCTATGACGGTGTGCGAGTACTCGGACTCACCTGCTCAGAGCGGCGCTGGTGGGAGCTGTGTTATTCCTCTGGTCATTGTTGCTTTGGTTCCTCCTCACGTTCGGAGCTGCAGCCGGTTGACTCTTCCCAGAAACGGTCACTCCTCCCACGGTCTTCGAAGGCATCGGTCTTTCCTGACTTCCACCGCCGCCGCCGCCGCCACCGCCGCCACCGCCGCCACCGCCGCCACCGCCTCCGGACCCAGCGGCTTTTTGGATTTGAGTCTCCAGAGCTTTCTTGCATTCTAAGTCTCTGCGAGTCTCGACTTCTGGACTGTTTTTCCGGCTTCCAGTGACTCGCCCGCTTCCTTCACTCTCGTCTCTGATCTGGCTCAAAGTCCTTTCTGTGGGCCGGACTTGAGTTTCTAGACTTCTCTGTTGCAATGTGGGTTCTGTGGCTTGGACTTGGGTCTGGATTTGGGTCTGGATTTGGGCCTGGGCCTGGACCTGGGCCTGGGCCTGGGCCTGGACAGGGACCGCAGCCTGGTCAGTGGGAGGGTGTAGCGCTGAGTAGATGCGATCTAACGAAGCGGCCACAACTTTAAGTTCTGGCCTCGAGGGAGCGGCGTCACTTTTGGAAACTTGTTCTAGAAAAACAGAAAAGATCCAGACATTAAAAGCAACATTCTTTGATATTCCCAGAACCCTATAGTTGCAAAACCCGATCAAGTCAAACTAAAACTGAAAACATTAGAAAAGATTCTTCCTACCTTATTTCAGCAGCTTCTAAATGTTAATTAATTCTGGCTTTTATAACAGACACACACTTGTATATATATTCTCATGTGTGTACTGTATCATCCAAGTTTGTATGGTGTGTGTCTTTCGCTGTGTAGAGGCCCCTTTGCAGAGAAAGTCGTCTGGACCAGGTCAAAACTCCTTCATGCAGAGAACCTTGTGCAGGATCTGTCATCAGTGTATGAAGTGAACAGGTCGAGTGTCAAACTGGTCCTCAAAGGGCAGGTGTGGCTCCAGATTTTCATTCCAACCAAGCAGGAGCACTCCAGGAGGAATCCACTCATTTACTTAAAGGACAACTAAACTTTAAAACACATAATATTCTTTATGTGTTTTACAGTGCCTTGTGAAAGTATTCGGCCCCATTGAACCTTTCAACATTTCGCCACATTTCAGGCTTCAAACATAAAGATATAACATTTAAATTTTTTGTCATGAATCAACAACAAGTGGGACACAATTGTGAAGTGGAACGAAATTCATTTGATAATTTAAACTTTTTTAACAAATAAAAAACTGAAAAGTGGGGCGTGCAATATTATTCGGCCCCTTTACTTTCAGTGCAGCAAACTCAGTCCAGAAGTTCAGTGAGGATCTTTGAATGATCCAATGTTGTCCTAAATGACTGATGATGATAAATAGAATGTACCTGTGTGTAATCAAGTCTCCGTATAAATGCACCTGCTCTTTGATAGTCTCAGGGTTCTGTTTAAAGCGCAGAGAGAACCATGAAGACCCAGGAACACACCAGGCAGGTCCGAGATACTGTTGTGGAGAAGTTTAAAGCCGGATTTGGATACAAAAAGATTTCCCAAGCTTTAAACATCTCAAGGAGCACTGTGCAAGCAATTATATTGAAATGGAAGGAGTATCAGACCACTGCAAATCTACCAAGACCCGGCCGTCCCTCCAAACTTTCATCTCAAACAAGGAGAAGACTGATCAGAGATGCAGTCAAGAGGCCCATGATCACTCTGGATGAACTGCAGATAACTACAGCTGAGGTGGGAGAGTATGTCCATAGGACAACAATCAGTCCTGCACTGCACAAATCTGGCCTTTATGGAAGAGTGGCAAGAAGAAAGATGAAACCAAAATCAAACTTTTTGGCCACAATGCAAAACGATATGTTTGGTGTAAAAGCAACACAGCTCATCACCCTGAACACACCATCCCCACTGTCAAACATGGTGGTGGCAGCATCATGCTTTGGGCCTGCTTTTCTTCAGCAGGGACAGGGAAGATGGCTAAAATTGATGGGAAGATGGATGGAGCCAAATACAGGACCATTCTGGAAGAAAACCTGTTGGAGTCTGCAAAAGACCTGAGACTGGGACGGAGATTTATCTTCCAACAGGACAATGATCCAAAACATAAAGCCAAATCTACAATGGAATGGTTCACAAATAGACGTATCCAGGTGTTAGAATGGCCAAGTCAAAGTCCAGACCTGAATCCAATCGAGAATCTGTGGAAAGAGCTGAAGACTGCTGTTCACAAACACTCTCCATCCAACCTCACTGAGCTCGAGCTGTTTTGCAAGGAAGAATGGGCAAGAATTCCAGTCTCTGGATGTGCAAAACTGATAGAGACATACCCCAAGCGACTTGCAGCTGTAATTGCAGCAAAAGGTGGCGCTACAAAGTATTAGCGCTAACCCTAACCCTAAACTTTTCAGTTTTTTTATTTGTTAAAAAAGTTTAAATTATCCAATAAATTTTGTTCCACTTCACGATTGTGTCCCACTTGTTGTTGATTCTTGACAAAAAAATTATTTTTTATATCTTTATGTTTGAAGCCTGAAATGGTGCCTGGCCTCTCATTGGTTCTGGAGTGATGTGTGACATGTGTCTGTCTGTACCAGTGATATAAACCCATCCAACACATCTCACCCATCTCACACGCCCCAGAAGCAGGTCGGAGTATTCTGGCCACATCTAGTGGATTGATATTAAATTACATGAGTCGACAGTCACTACTGCTGAGATAATTCTGTGGCTTAGGTTCAGGTGTGTAGCTTTACAATTATCTTAGTTTCACAGCCCAGATCACGCCCAGCTCTAAGCACCCCCCTCCCTTGTCCCCTGGTCCTCGGGCAACGCCCTTTTTAGAGAACCTTTTCAAATGTTCATGTGGGCGGAGTCAGGCTGGGCACAGGTGTTGAGTCGCTCTTTAAGTGAGTCCAGTCTGAACCTGAAGACTTGAAATGGGTGGAGTCTGGTGTGAAATCCTGCAGCCCTACGGCCCTTTCTGGACCTGGTTTGACTCCTGCTCTAACGTAAACTCTTCCACTGTGAATACCTGCAGCTGTGAAGAGCCTCTGCTTCTCTTTGGCCACAGGTGTAAAAGGGTTAGACACAGACACTGCCCCCTGTCCTTCGCTGTCGGTATTGCTCTGGTCTCGGAGTTGCCGTTGTCTCTCGGCGCGCATCTGTGAGATCGTGCGATGCAAAACCTCGAAGTCCTGATCCGAGGGCTGAGGACCCAGACCAGACTCAGACACCAGGTCTTCAGGCGGGACCAGGCCGGACTGAGAGGGACCTGCACACACAAAGCAAAGCATCTATCCAGACTGAAAATACAACTTAAGTGTTAGTCAATGAAATTATATATCAAGGAGACTAAAACTTAGAATAGCTGGTATAAAATCATCTTTGATAGTTTTTGAATTGAATTGTGGTGGAAAAATTATTTGAGGCTAGTAAATGTATGTATAGGGGTGACAGTAGCTCAGTTGGTAGAGCCTTTGAGCCTGATGCTTGTGGGTTCAAGCCCACCATAAGACCTACTTCACGACTCCCACTGATGACTGCTGTTGTTCTGTCCTTGGGCAAGACACTTAACCCCACTTTGCCTGAAGCTCTCACTGAAAGATCTCAGCTCCTGTGGACTCAGCACCTGCAGGAGGATCAGTGAGGGGCTGGTGCTCTGTGACTGGATGTAGCTCTGACTGCCACCCCCCCGACCCAGAAATGGATTAAGGGGAAGAAAATGAATGGATGGATAGAAATGTATGTATTGGCAACACTCAAACAAGGCTCTCTGTGAAGGACACATTAACTATTTATTTAAGTATACATTTTCACTACATCATTCTTTGATTTAAAAAAGGTGGGAAAAAAAAAAAGTTACTTTCACTGCCAAAGCAAAACTATTCAGTTCAATGAAAGAAAGTCCTCGAACTTTTAAAACAGAAATTTAAAACTAATGATTAAAACTACATTACAGACCACAGGTGCGGAAGGAAAAAGGGGAAGCAGCTTGATCCAATGTTAACATCCTGACCATCCAGAAGCACAGAATTTTACTAATGTGCGATCGCGTTTGGATGCGTTTGATTGGACAAAAAACAGGAAGTGACTGCAGATCGAATGGACAGACAATTTGAATATGTTTTTATCCCTATGTTTTTACTTTGGTTATTGTTTATGCCTAAACTTAAGTCAAGGAAGGAGAAAGTTGTATTCATTCAGTCTAAGTTCCACGTCTCTACCTCTGATCACATGTAACTGTAGATGGGTCTGGCTGCTCAGAATTTAAAATTAGGTCCTGCATGTGGCCCTTTAACAGGAAATTAGCATCTGTGTGTGTGTACAGGCATCTATCTACTCTTTCTAGAGCAGTAGCTGTCACTTCTCGATTTGCCAAATGTCACCCGCAGAGACTTGTACCTTCTGCAGGCTGTGGCTCTTCTGTGATTGGCTCCTGGATGATGACATCACTGTATCCCACCAGCTTCCTGAAATCATGAAGGAACTCGTCGATCCCACACACGATGACTCCTCCTGAACTTTTCAAGTGAGGGTTGTCTGAAAAGAAGGAAAAAATGTCATCTCGTTACTTTAATGACAATCAGAATTATTTGTATTCCAATTGTTAGTAACAAGAGGTCACAAGCAAAGAATTAGTTTATGGTGAAAACAAAACACAAATGAGAACTCAGCTGGACTTGGACTTTATAGACTCATAGGGCGGTGCTTTTGGACGATGTGTTTTTTTCCTCTTTCTTTCATTCTTTTATTTTATTCTATTTTTATCATTTGTTGTTGTTGCTTTTATCCTAGTTTTTCTCTCTATACCTCTGAGTATGTGCATGTAGGGATTATGTATAAAAACGATCAAATATTGGTTAAAAAGTCATTCATAAAAATCTAAATTCAATTCTGATATATAGACACAAGAGAGATTCAACAGGAAGACACACCCACCCCCACCCACCCAACTACACTCATACCCACCCAATCACTCCCACACTCACACACCCAACCACCCCCACATACCCACCCTACCACCCCCACATACCCACCCTACCACCCCCAACCCCACACTCATACCCACCCAACCGCACCCACACCCACGTCAGTCCCACTATTTTTTCCCAAGTAAAACAGACACACACACAGATGAAGACATGACAACTCTTTAGGGGTGCGTTTGTTTTCTTCACCTGTGAGAAGCATGGTGTGCCTGAAGCTGCTGTATGTGGCCTGCAGCTCCACGGCACAGTCCAGAAGCCCCGGGCTCAGGGACATGTCACATTTATGATACGGCAGAAACTCCACCAACTGACGCTTCTGGAACGCCGTCAGCACCTCCAGCAGACTCGCCGCATCACGACGGAACCTGAGGCACCAAACACAAGTCTGAGTTTTTCTCTTGGGCCACTGCTGTTTCTTTAAAAGTGTCATTTTTCATAGAGCGTATTCACTCCTTCCCAACACTTGGCTTTGAGGGGGTTTTCTGTCCCAGTGCAGATTGTGTGGTGTTTGCTAAAATAACAATGCATCAGTTTTATACAGCATTTTTTCATCCAACTCAGAAAACTTTTGTCTTGGCAATGATTTAAAGGAGCAGTATGTAAAAATCTGGTCAAAAGTGGTACTGTACTCTCCCTGACTCAGGTTGCCAGATATGCAGACGAATCCAGCTGGGGACAAATATATAACCAACACCTTTTTCACAAAGATAGAAATCCTGGTTTTATTCCTTGTTTTGTTGTTAATTATTTGAGAATCATAACCAGACATTCTTAGTTCTGTGGCCACATGGTACTTTACCGGTGAGATTAGCTCGACATAGTGAGTTCTGGCGCCCGGATCACAGACATTCTGATTGGTTAACGTTGGAGGGGGCTGTAAAACTAATTCTGAAATTCGAATATCTCTGAACTACTGTTATTGTTAAAGAATTATTGGAAAAGAGCATGTTTTATTTATGCCTTTTGACAGATTAAGGTCTTTCAATTTAAGGCAGATGTATTTATAAACCGCTGTCGGAGGTGGGGGTTAATCGGCTTCAGTGAATACCTGGATTGTTCCTTCAGTTTCTTGTGTGCTTTGCAGTGGACCTTCCACCTCCACGGGTTTTCTGAAGAACTGTGCGTCTCCAACACGGACACCAGAGCCGAGAGTTTCTCTGCAGCACAAAAGTGAGTTCAGCTCCTGCAGCTTTGTGACACAATAAAATCCACCTCGTTCATCTCCACATCTGAACCTGCATTTCCTCCAGTTTTTGAATGACTTTGATTGAGAACTAGCATAGAACTCTGTGGAACCCTCACCACATGGTTTTATACCAATATCACATTTATTGCAAACTTGAGTACACATTAAAGATGATGTCAACAACATTTAGCGCATAATTTAGGGATAATATTTACATAATTTAGCGCTTTAATGAGTCTTAACGCCACTTGAGTTAATACATCTACTTGAGGCTTGGAACTGAAATATACCTTTCTGGGGATTCTTACTTGGTTTAAGGCACATCTCAAGCATTTGGTAAAGCCCTATCATTTCCAAAAATAGGGGTTCAAAAAATAATAATAATTAAAAAAAATAAAGTTATTAGTGTCCTACATCTTATAAAATCCCCTATCGAAATACATTGCTTTCTTCAAGGAGTGAATATTAAGGGGTCAAAAAACTACAATCTTTATGGAGTTAAATCATAGGTTCTTCATAGGAAAGTTGGGACTTGGTTAAACCTGTAGAGAAGAGATTTCGCTACATATAAGTCAAAGGTTACAACATCCTCCTCCAAAATCTTGCCTTAACTCATCCTCATTGTCTACAACCCCCTGTGGGCTACATCTACCACCACTTTCTTTGGAAATGCACCTCCTGCTTCTTCTTCTGACTCCTTTGGAAATCTCTCATAAGCTTCACTCCACATTCCATTTAGCTTTAGCGTTTATCAGTCTCTCATTACTCCATATTTTTCCGTATGGGCGTTTCTGGGTATTTCTTCATCCCTGTAAAGTATCATCTCCCTCTCAAAAGAACCCTGTACCAAGTGAGACGACGTCCGGGTTGAGGACCGTCTCGTCAGACAGCAGCTGCCCCCCGGACACAAACAGCTCCTGGCCGCTCTGGTTCCTCAGGTCATCTGCTTTCTCCACGGCCAAAAACTGCACCGAGGGACTCCGCTTCAGAGCCAGCAGCTCCGGGATCTGGCAACACAGAAGCGAGAGTCACCCACAACTGCACACACGTCTCGGGGACAGGGACTTAAGATTTGTTTTCCCATAGATGACAACTACTGCTTTTATTAGTCAATCTCTCACCAACCAAAGGATAACATCTCCTTGAATAACTAACTTTAATTTTGCTAACTTTAATTTCGGTGGAGCAGGGCCTTTGATCACTGATGTCACATAAATGGGCAGGGTGCAGATCCATACGGTGAGACTGAATGTGGAAATGTGCGTTTCTTTTTTAAATGTACTGTTCTGTATGTTTAAAAGTGGACCAAAAGTGACCAAATTAAACTTAATTCACTCACAAATAGTAATAAATACATCATGTGACACTCTTGAGTATTTGAGCTTTTTTAGTACCTGGTGAATGTGGGCGGCGACATCCTGTTTCTTTATGACCACCAGCATCTTCTTGTTGGCGCTCTCCTCTTGGTTCAAATACAGAACTGGACTCTGCTCCACGTAGGACTGCCGCGACAGCTGAGCCTGCGACAGAACGAAAACAAAAAACCTGATTCGACAGATTCACTTGAAGAAAACGTATCTCTGAGTCGCTCCATGTTGGATTGCATAAAAAATCCCGCAAAAATAAGAATAGACCCAGTACATAAACTCCAGGCAACAATCAAAGTCTTTACATACTTACATTTACTATTTTAAGTGTATTTTTTCTTCACTAGTTTTCATGTGATGTGGGCCAAAGATTCATTTCTACCTCAATAACATACTGTACAAAAAAATGTATTCCATTTCAAACACCATCACACACTAATCATTTATGTATTTACAGTATACAGTAGTGCAGGTCCTCCCACTTAAAAAGATGAGAGATGCACCATAACATCACTGCTCTAGAAGAAATCTGCATGGAGGAATGGGCCAAAATACCAGCAAAAGTGTGTGAAAACCTTACAGAAAACTTTTCACATCTGTCATTTCCAACAAACAAAAGGTATATAACAAAGTATTGAGATGGGCTTTTGTTATTGACTAAATACTTATTTTCCACCATAATTTGCAAACAAATTCATTGTCATTTCCTGGATGTCTATACCTGGAAGCTGAGGTATACCTATGATGAAGATTACAGGCATCTCTCATCTTTTTAAGTGGGAGGGCCTCACCTTGATCTGCCGAACGGTGAAGTCTTCTTCCTGGGAACAGTGGAGGTAAAAGTGCTGTGCGTTCCTTTTTATATCTTTGATGATGTCCACCAAAGTCGTGAACATCTCCGGCTGCAGCTGGTTTATGACAGAGTTCAAAGTGTTTGGATCTGAATTCAACGGCGGCGATTCCGGAGTGGCGTTCCCAACCCCGGCTTCTCTACTGCTGTTACTATCGTGTGCCTCGGGTTCGTTCCTGAAGCAGATTTCGATGCGGTCGCTCCCGAACTGGACCTGCCGCCTTCCGTTATTGCTTATATCAATGTCAGTTTCCAAATTGCTGCAGACGGCATCGTTTTGGTTGGTTTCATCTACGAACTCCTCGCAGTCCATAGAAGAGGTCGCTACTTCCTGCTCTGAGTCCGTCGGCCAGTTCCTACTCTCAGGAAGTGCTGGCGTGTCTTCGTTCGCCGCTCGTATGCTAGACACAAACTCGCTAATCCTGCTAGCGAGGTCCGGGGGAGAAGCGTCTGTAGAGCAAGAAGTAGTGGTGTCAGGTCTGCTCTGAGGCTGATTGTTTTCGTAGTTGTGCAAAACGAAGCTGATTTCCTTCTGCAGAGACTGGACGTAGCGTTGGACGGGAGGGCAAGGATGGTAGAAGGAAACGTATTGTGAAAAATGCGAGATGAAGGAGTGTGAGGAGATGCTGCTAGCCCTCTGTTTGGGGTTCGACGTCGAGTGTGGGGACTGGGGCATGTTGTAGGCCACGTGTTGGTCTTGCAGGATGCTCTGGAGGTCGGAGCTGAAGGAGTCGAAATGGCGGTCCACGATGCAGTCAATGTCGTGTGCAAGTCGCTCGGACGTCGGGTGAGGAGCGGAGCAGTCGTCGAGCTCCTCTTCTTGGGGGCTGGGGCAGAGCTGGGCTGGGGAGAGGCAGGCCACGGGTGAGAGGGCATCGCGACAGAGCGGTGGAGAGGGTTCTGGAGGAAGAAAACACAAGGAGACCAAGCTCACTACGAAGCAGCACCATTTCTCTAGAACTGAAAAAGACAATAATTTCTCTTCCATACTGTTTGAAGTAAAAAGAAATTGACCCTGTTTTCTATCGATAGCACTATGATGAGAAATACTTAAAACCTTAGAATTGTTTTACTTTCACCTCTCCTCTACACACGCTAATCCTTAATCTATTTTAGTCTATTCTTCCTCCTACCAATTACCAATACATTTCTTCCATATTATGGCCTGCACCTCTGTATTGTCTGCATGTGATAAAAAAATCTAATGCAACTACGAGGACATGTTGCAAATCAGTTCTAACGAGGAAGTCAAAGATGAAGTCCTAGATTTATAATGTGGCATATATTTCACACGGATCCCTCTCCCACAGAGCATCCTTAAACGTCGACTGTTGAAGCTCTCTTTGTTGTGGCTCCATCGGGTCCACGCCCAAATCAAAGGTGTTGTGTTTTGTATCATGTTTCAGGTGTGAGCAGACGGCCGTTACCTGCTTCGTCCCAGAGGTCCTGGATTTCTTCATTCTCCGGAGGGTCACTCAACGCCTCCGTGAGCTCTGGGGACCCGGGCTCCAGAGAGCGGATCAGGGAAGGTCTTGGACTGGTGTGCTCTGCTTCAGGGGAGGGGCAGCGTGAGTGTGGCAGGCTGGGATCAGGAGAGGGGCACAGGGAGGGGGAGGCGGGGGGACTGGGCTCTGGAGAGGCCCAGCCGGCGGTCGGGCCAGACGGGGCGGGGCTGGCAGCAGCGGGAGGCAGGTCCGTGGGGGGCAGGTCCGTGGGGGGCAGGTCCGTGGGGGGCAGGGGAGAGGTCAGGTGATGCACACGTGGGTCTCTGGGCAGCTCTGCGTCTCTGCGGGCGTAGTGCTTCTGCGGCAGGCCTGCAGAGACAAGTCAGGGTCAAAGACAAGGACTGAGCCGAGGCTGAGCCGAGACCGAGCCGAGACCGAGCCGAGACCGAACAGAGACCGAACAGAGACCGAACCGAGGCTGAACCAAGACTGAGCAGAGACCGAGCCGAGACCGAACCGAGACCGAACCGAGACCGAACCGAGACCGAACAGAGACCGAACCGAGACCGAACCGAGACCGAACCGAGACCGAGCCGAGACCGAGCCGAGACCGAACAGAGACCGAACAGAGACCGAACAGAGACCGAACAGAGACCGAACAGAGACCGAACAGAGACCGAGCAGAGACCGAGCAGAGACCGAGCAGAGACCGAGCAGAGACCGAACAGAGACCGAACAGAGACCGAACCGAGGTTGAACAGAGACCGAAGCGAGACCAAACCAAGACCAAACCAAGACCGAACCAAGACTGCACCAAGGATCAACTAAAAGCATGTGTGCAACATCAAATCAGAATTAGGATTGGTTTATAAAATCAAACTATGAACGATTGGTTCCCTTTAACTGGTAATAGATGTGAACTGACGAGTTGGTTGGTGTTACATCCACAAACAAAGCATTTTTAGCCTTAGTGAACCAGAATTGATCCAGTTAAAGTGAACCAGACCAACAAGTGCCCAACAAGATACAAAAAAGTACCATATCTTGATCTTTTGGCCATCTACTCTGACAACAGCGAGTGGCACCCATGAAAAAATGCCTTACTGTATATTCCTCAAGACTCAATAACAACAATTGTTGTTATTGAGTCAGTAATTGTAATTGTCAGTCAGTGCTGACCTGTGATGGGGATGAGGATCCAGGGAATGTCCGGCTGTGGAGGCTCCTCTTCGGGGAACACAGTCCTGGCTCTCCTGGGGTCCTGGTCCAGACCCCGGTCTCGTTCTCTGTTGGCCGTCCTGGGGTCTCCGCCGTGAGAGGGACTGAAGCCCTCCTGACTGCTCACACTGCCTCCCTTCAACAACAACAAGTACATCATACATTGAAACAGTTATGGGGAGAAAATCCAAAAGAATAGTTACAGCCTCCTCAGAGAAAAACACAATCGTTTGGACCTTTTTGGATGCTGCTGAACTCTACACTCACGTCACGATGAGGCCCGTGGTACAAAACTGGATACGGTGAGAGAGGAATTGAACTGATAGAGACACATGTAAACCTGTGTGTGGCAATTGAGGAGTGAAAACCAGTCCATTCTGAACGTATTCTTATGTTTTGTAACTCATTGTCGGAGAAATGTACCACTTTTCTCCTCGGTCGTGAAAGTATCAGTTAAATGTCTATGCAGTTCCTACGCTGGTTTGTTTTTAGTTAAATGTAAAATGTTTTTATGTTTAAAGCTTAGAGTGTGGAGACAGGGTAAAAAAGCTAGTCCGGTTTTGGCAGTAGACCCGTCCTGCTTTTGTCAGAGCTGAAACGTGATGAGCCTCCTATCAGCTTAGTTTTTAGTTCACTTATTTGAGTTTTTAGAATGTACTCCACCTCTGCTGCTGTGACCCGTCCTGCTCCACCCAGCGGCTACTCCACCTCTGCTGCTGTGACCCGCCCTGCTCCACCCAGCGGCTACTCCACCTCTGCTGCTGTGACCCGTCCTGCTCCACCCAGAGGCTACTCCACCTCTGCTGCTGTGACCCGCCCTGCTCCACCCAGAGGCTACTCCACCTCTGCTGCTGTGACCCGTCCTGCTCCACCCAGAGGCTACTCCACCTCTGCTGCTGTGACCCATCCTGCTCCACCCAGCGGCTACTCCACCTCTGCTGCTGTGACCTGAAGGGCTGTTGCTAATGATCAATTATATTTTTCATTTTTGCTGCTACTGGACACCAGACTTTTTCCTACGGGAGTCAATAAAGTACCTATCTATCTAGAATGAGTACGGTCACAGCCCCTTCCCCACTCAGATAAATGTATTGAGTATTACTTCCTAACTTAACTTTTACCCTCCCTGAATCAGACAAATGTTCATTAGTACCACACAGTGTCGGGGGCGCATGACTCCGGCTCCAGCACTGACGTAGAGTAAACGCCTCGGCTTTCTCCTCTTCTTCGTCTTCTGCTTTAGACTTCCAGACTTTAATTTTCTAGCCTTTAGCCTCTACAACATTCATATCACATCAGATCAGTCTTTGCTCAAGCGTGACAGAAAAGAAAGTCCTCATCATCACACAAAACAAGGGCAGACTCTCAAAAGACTGAAAACACAGACCCGAGGTGCGACCTTGGCTGTGTGAGATTTTGTGTATTTTGAGGATCTGACGTCATGTATAAAACTGCTATGCCAAATGTACATGTAATGATCAATATATGATACTAACTTGTAGTAAAACGTATAAAAACAATACAATACGGTATTCAAGTCTACCTCGAGGTCGTCGTGTCTGCGCAGGTCGATGTCACAGTTTGTGGGCAGTCCCAGTTTGAGAGCCAGCCTGTCGAACGGAGAGGATTCGCTTGGTCCCGCCTCTCGTGGCTGAGAACTGCTTTGATTCGTCGCTGTTTGGTTGAGATCTGTACAACAGTTCAACAAAAGTCACATTTTTAGGGGGGGAGGGGGTGAAAACGAGGGAAGGAGCTGTCGTGGATAAAAGAGAGCAGACACAACATACTTGAGAGAAGAGAGAAAAGTTTCGAGGTCAGTTCGGAGCTTTCGTTACTTAAATCTGCGTCCTTCAGACCGACCGAACCAATCAGAGAGGAGAAAGAGCTGGGAGCGGAGGAGGCCACATCTGTAAAGTCAAACACAATGAAATGTATGATTATGTTATTGGCAAGTACGCAAGTTTGAAATCAGAAATGGCTATCGCTCCATGTTGCATGTGGGATTCATAATAAATTAGCATGTGGAACAATAACACTGTAATAACAATATAAATGGCCACCTCATATTTTGGTTTTAATTTGAATGTGTACATGGACAAGATACTAAAAAGGTGACCCACACAGACAGGTAGAGGCGAGTTGGGAGGCTCGGGAGGTCCTAATTGATAAGTGTGCTCGGGCGATGATGCGTGGTGATGCAAAAGCTAATTAAAAAGCTGGATGATTCTAAATCTGGGGTCTCAAACCTCAGAGCTACTTTTTCTATCTTTTGTGAATGATAAAACTTTTATAATTCTCTTTTGAATGTGCTGGAAATGGCCGCAAGTCCTGAGTAGCTTTGCTTTTTTCTACCTGAGATGTTGCTGCAGTACAGTGTTCATGGTCCAGACCAGAGCAGAGAGGATTCATGGTCCGAACCAAGTGGATCAGGCGAAAATCCACTGGAGGAATGCTAACTTTTTTGAAAAATTCTCATGAACATTCTGAAGTGCTGTTGTATTTTATTATAACTTATGTTGGCTTTTTTAGATTGATCAATTTATTTGTTTTGAGTGTGTGGATGGACGTGTTTTTGCTGCTACTTGACACCTGACTTTCTCCTTTTGAGGATCAATAAAGTATCTATCTATAAAACAGAAATGGCAGTGAGCTAGCCTTTCCGCAATCTTATACAATTGTTGTCTATAATAAGTCAAGCCAATCATGGAGAACACGCATGTATAATAATAATAATAACAGTACAGTAGAGCTAGATTCATGAAAAAAAAGATTTATAGCTATAATAGATATGGGAAATAAATACATTCTTGAATCCTGGGGAGCTACCTGAAAGGGGACGGCAAGCTACTGGTAGAGAGTCTGACCTGTATTGTCCTGTGTGTGTGGTGGGTTTAGTTGCCGTAGCTCCTGTGATGCCTTCAGGTGCTTAATGGTCCTCTGCGCAGTCTCCTGTTCCATCTTCCTCTTCCTCCCCCCGCTCTTCATCTCGCTCTGCACCTCCTTCTCTGCGTTCCTCTTACACGACAGAACCAGAGCTATCAGCTGCTGCATCTGAGCCACAACGAGAGTCGTTTAGGGGCCGGTCCAAACTGGTCAGAGACAATATTCGAGTCCTGCTTTTACCCTGAGCTCTCCCTGTTTAAACGCTTTCCTTTATGGTTTCTTGCCTTTAGCACAAGCAGACTTTTCTGACAGAAATATGGTTAGTGACAGACAGACATGCAAATAATAAATGACATCTCAATTTGATTCGAGCTTGCTCAAATTGCTTTTTTATTCTATGGGCACAGTCAAGCAACAGGAAGTTGGACTTATCTTTTTATCCACACGCTGTTATCAGTGTGAACAGAGCACTTTAATGACTTGCACTTGTTTTGAAACTGTTTAAGTCGATCGATTTCACAGTGATATTTGTTTACTGTTTTATTTGTTTTATTTCTGTCTTTTAATGTTGTTTTATGTCTGTATTTGTCTGCGCACATTGGAGACTTTTTGCTAATGTATTCCAATGTGGTTTTTTTTTACTGCAAATGGCAAATAAAACTGAATCTGAACTGAATCTGAATCTTTATGGAGCTGCCAAGTGCCCTGGGACTCATTAAAATCTGGGTATTTCGTCCCAGGTAGATTAATACACTAAATATTGCTATTTATTTCAGTGGATTAATGATCAAGACTCATAATCGGGTTAAGGTTAGGAACAGTGTGACTGGTTATGGTTAATATAATGAGGTTAG
>OZ035830.1:39811638-40029138 GCA_964034765.1 Knipowitschia caucasica | reverse complement strand
GCATTTTACATCGTGCAAACCCAGTGACTGTGACAAAGTCGTACCTTGAGTTGAGGCCATCTGGACACTGGAGAGCAGAAGCAGGAGGCCCCTCTCACTCAGCGGCATCACCAAAACCTAAACCAACATTGGATTACGGTCATGTTTGCAAATACAGACCTGTTATTATGATTAGTCGACTGAAAAAATGCCACCGACCAACGCTTGGGTCTCCAGCTCCTGCAGCAGTTTGTTGACGCTGGTCATGGAGCGATTCCGGTCGACCACCTCCAGGAAACTGCAGTAGAAGTCATCCTTTACGACTGCACAGAAGAAAGAATATGGATTATAAAACTATACAAGTCGGGCTGAATTATTTCACAGATTTCAGTCCGTGAATTTCACAGAGACACAATAACTTCATACACTCAGGGATTACTTTGAGTTTATGAACGAGGTTATTAACGAGTGAGTCTGTGTCAGAAGAAAACAGTTCAGACCGGATGGATTCTTTCAGCGATTTTACTATTTGTCGTTCCCTTCTGAAATTGGATCATTAAAAAACAGATAATTGCGACAAAATCAGTTTGGGAAATAACATGGGAAAAGCCATACAAGTCACTCTACTATGTTGGTGACATATTGACTGAAAATAAGATAGCTTAGATTAAAATGTGTTATTATTATTTTATGTATATTTTATTATTCTATATGCATTGTATTATTCATATATTATTTGTATTAGTTTATTATGTTTTTTTTAATTTTTTAGATAATATTTCAGTAAAATTGTTATTATTACTATTATTATTATTATTATTATTATTTAGTTTTCAATTATTTAATTGTTTCCATTTTTAGTTATTATACTTTTCCTTTGCATTATAATTGTTTCCTTGTTATTTTTTTTTAAATCTTGACCCATCAAACTCTAAAAAAGGCAAAAACTGAAATATATATAGATACAAAAATAACAGTATTTTTGTATTTCACTGCAAAATGACACAGAATTTGTCATTTTGCTAAATACATGGTCCTAGTTCCTCTCACCTTCCTCACTGCTGTTGTTGTAAAGATCGTAAGAAAATAAACTTTGGGGGAGACGAGTCGTGGCCTTGTCCCAGCTCATCGCCCACTTCATCTCCAGCTTCTCCGGCCTGGAACAAAAACACAGGCGTACGGTAAGAACCCGGAACCGCTGTGTTCTGGAGGCCCGTCGGACTCATTTACTCACAGTTCATGAGGCAGGAAAGGAGCAGACGACTGCAGAGAGATCTGGAAGAGGACTTTGTCTTTGACCAGGTTCCCGCTCCAGACGCTGAACTGAGCCTTTTCTGTGAAGGACGCCATTACACGGTGAGAAAGGAGATGACAGTCAATGTGTTTATGCTCTTAGTTTGATTTGATTCTTCTGTTTTGTGGCCAATTCAGTCAGATGAAGCCCATAAAGCCCAACATTTACACGGTTACCATAGGCCTACCTCATGGACATGCCTCAAAATAATCTACGAATTGGTTTATCTGATAGGGTCAGTGCACACCTAGCCTGGTCGTACCACACCATAGTACAAATTACATATCGTACTAAGGTCTGGATTTGCTCCATTGAGTCCGTTAACAGGTGGGAGGGTTAACTCCTTTTGTAGATTGAAACGATTGGATCCGAGTTTATGTAATACGCCCGAATGAGTCGTTAGCTTTTAGCATTTAGCATAGCCATCTCCTTTGCCACTAACGGAACCCGTGGGGAGTAGCGCCACAATCTTTGCCAGCGATTACATTTGCTAAACATTCCTCTTGCTCCGGCTTCAATTTCTTGATAGAACCAGACCGGATTACTTTACTATTGCATTCTCCGCCATTGCCAAACTACAACCTGCCCGTTCAGAGCAAACTCTTGATGTCACCTGCCTCCCGCGCTCGCTGATTGGTCAGATGGAATTCAGCCGATTGTAATCTCTAACACAGGGACCAGACCCAGACGTTACATGCAGGAAATGATGATTGAGGGCTTAGGCCAGGCCAATGCACATGAATGAACATCAATACCAATGTAAATATGCTCAATTATAGCTACAAAAGCTATTTTTTTTCTCAAATACGTTAACAATAAAAAACTGGAAATGTACAATAAGAGTCCATTACCTTGGCTCCTCTCTGATGTTTGGCTGTTTGACCTGCAGAGAAAATGTAAACTTTGCGTCACAATGAACGTCCTTATGTCTCAGAGTAGAGGTAGAGTGAGTGTCGGTGTGAAGGGGTGCGGTACCTGAGCGGGGCCATGGGTTTGCTGACGAGGGCCGTGTCTCTGGCTTTGAACTGGAACGAGACCACAGCGTAGGGACAGACCTGCCGAGGACGCTGCCGGAGCTCGTCGAAGCAGTACTCATAGAAATAATGCTGGATATTATAAAAAGAGAAAAATATCAACGGCAACCAACCACACAACCAGGGCGGTACGGTGGCTGAGTGGAAAGCAAAACTGACAAAAGTGAATTAAGATCATTTGCATGTTTTTCTCAGATGAAGTGGTCAAAAACTAGAATACCACGGATCCAGGCATCAACACTGAGAATCTGTAACGAACCTGTAATAATCTAAATCCTTCACCAGCTGAGGGCGCTCACCTGCGTCAGCTCGAAGGCTCGGTACGACAGGACGGATGTGACTTTGCTGATGCTTTTGGACAGGTGCGAGTCGAAGCGAGGCGTGGGGTCCAGCAGGTTCTTCACGTTCTCGTACATGCTCTTCACTTTCCCCTGCAACACACACTCATTATCAAACACATGATCATTCATAGATGCATCTCAAGGAACTGAAAATATAGCATTTCATATAACAAACATTAGGCTACTTTTTTCTTTTTTTTAACCATTTTATACACATACATATTTACACATATATCTACATATATATAATAAAAAAGTGAATATTTACTGGTCTACACGTCTCATTTCTTTACATCATGTTCTCACACTCTTGTCAAATGTAAATAAAGGTTCATTGAAGAGTTCTGACAAAAGAGTCCAGACCGTCCTTGAAAAGCTTCAGGGGTTTCTTTCAGTTATTTGTCCTCTCATGTTTGTGTGTATTATGGTCAGTCACTATTTTAATTTAATATTTTAATAATTTAGGAAGGAAAATTCAACCTGAAGGTATTGCATGGGTTAGGGTTAGCTTGAAATAATAAACTCATATATAATTAATAAACCCTTCCTCATGCATATAATGTTAGTATAATTGGTTGATTCATAAATAGTTCGGTGTCGGTCAGTCCTGTAGTGATTTACCTTGATGACTTTGAAGATCAGGATTTCTCCGGTGGCTCCTGGAGAGAAGGATGCGACCTGCAGGAGGTCTGAGCATCTGGACAGGTAAACTCCTAACAGAAGCATTTACAAGAAAAATACAGATAAATATATGTATCACTGAATAGCAGCAGAATGAGCAACACATTATCGCATGAATCTTATAAACCTGCTCCTATCGCATTGTTTAAGTGTGAAATGACATTACACTTTAATAAATGTGCTAAAGTACTGAAGTGCATGTAATCAAATCTTTTCTAGTTTATATTTGCCAAGTCAAAATGTCTGCTTTCAGTTTCTATACATTTATTTTACATTGCATAAATTCACAGCCTGGGCCTTGATAGAACAAGTTTGGACACCGTTGATCTCAGCAGAAGGGGGAGGGACAAAACAAAGTCACTGATTTAAACACAGATGAAGCTAAAACATCTCCAGGTTTGGTAATGATGAGGGAAGAAGGTTAGTTAAAAATTCAAGATCCAGACACCGTAATATCCGGACTATAAGACGCTACTCGTTTGTCCTTTGATCCCTGCGGCTTATCTAGCGATGCGGCTAATATGTGTATTTTTGTTGTGGTAGAGTTGTCAGAGCAGAGTTTATAGACTTACTTTAAATCCATCAGTTTTAGTAGCTATAAGACACTTGTTTTTTATCAAAATAGAAAAATGTGAATGAGTCATGGAAGCTAAAGGTTAAAGCGTAAACTTGCGGGTCGCTGCGCTTGTGGTGGCCCTCGTGACGTCACCTGATGTCACATGACCAACGCAAGGACCACAATTTTTCTAACTACCCCTTTGGTAGGGGTGGAGCCTCAGGGAACCTCACGGTACGATACAATGTGCGATACAAAGCTCACAATATTGATATGAGGATGCAGCGATTATTGATATACTGGTCAAAAATATACCTACAATAATATTTTTCTTATATTTATGGCATAAATTAAGTGAAAAAATACACTTTATTTCAAGATAAGGATAAAGTGTCATGTGTAACATTGAAGTGAACAAGCAAAAATGCCTTTAACTGCACATTTTAGTAAAAACCTTACTTAATCTGTCTTACATCCAATAAAATCAATATAGCCTTTATAGCCATATATAGCCTATATAGCCATATATAGCCTATATTGCCTTTTTTTTCAAGTAAAGCTTAAAAAGAACCAAGTTTTTTTTTCGTTTTTTTTTTTTATTGATACTTAGCCAAAGCAAATTGATAGGAATCAGACTCATGCAAATTGGGATCTTTGTACGACAAAGCCTCCTGGCTGGTTTATTCACAAAATGGTCGTTAATTTTCAGGCAGAACAAAAGACACAGATACATTATATATGGAAATCTACGTCATCATAGAAAAGGCCAAACCTTCGGCACAAATAGCCTAAACAACGAAAGTCTCTGTGGTCCTTGAGACCTCCACAAGGCCAGGTTATTAATACTATTTTGTCTTGCATTTGTCCACCTGTGCAGTACATAGGTCACTGTTTACCACAAAATCGATATCGATTGTGTGAGAAAGTATCACGATACATCACCATATCGATATATTGTCACACTCCTACCCTTTGATGTTCCAGGCAATTGCTGTGAGATCGCTATCATGTGGTTGAGTGTGACATTTCAACATTCTCTTCAAAACTGATCACGGGGGTTACGCCCGAGTAAACGAACAACTGTGGCTGCAGAATGAACCATAGGTCCAGGGCAAACGCCAACGCACACAGTGACGCCAGAGCATACACAGGCTTTAATCATGTTGTGTCCAGTTAAAAGTCGTTTCTCTGCTACATTACAACATGAAAAACTTTTTTTTTAAGGTGGTGCGGCTTATATTCAGCTGCGCCTTATGGTCCAGAAAGCATATGTTTTGTGTTCAGCATCACGTCGTACCTTTTTGTGGGTTTCCGAGGAGCGTGATCCGGCTGTGACCCACGGACAGGCCTTTCTCACACAGCGTCTGCAACTACGAGACACGCAAACATCACACTCTGTACAGGCACCAACACACAAGCTACAAGTAACAATAAATAACTACACAGCTGCACTTACAGTACATCCTAAGAAAATCAATGGTTTTTAATATTGGACTAGGTTTTCTCTAACTACACTGCCAGGTCACAAAAAATATACTAAAACTAACCGAGTCTGTTAAAAGATAGGATTATGATTCGGGAAATTGAACTAAAACAATGAAGTTACTTATCAATGAAAGGTTAACATTGATATTCAACTGTCTTAAATGAAAATGTCCCGTTCTCTGTGTAACTGCCAGAACTGAATCAGGTCAGATTCAGGGCAAAACGGGTTCAAACAAGAATCACCCTGTTAAAACAAACGGTCGGATTTATTGCCATTAGTGTAAATCAAAAAGACACATGACATGTGGAAGAATACAGAAAAAACGTTGTAAAGCTTTTTAATTGTGACAAGCGTCTGAGGTAACCCTAGTTTGGAATGCCAGTTTGCAGACTAGAGAAACAAGCTTCGAAGATGGACGAGAGTTTCAGACAAGGGGCAATCATCTGGAAATCATTCAAATCCGGTCACATCGAAGCAAACTACCAGTGTACGTAGGAGAGAAGCAGATATAAGGGACACTGAGGAGAGAGGGGGAGAAGCAGATACAGTGCCTTGCGAAAGTATTCGCCCCCCTTGAACCTTTCAACATTTTGCCACATTTCAGGTTTCAAACATAAAGATAAAAATTTAATTTTTTGTCAAGAATCAACAACAAGTGGGACACAATCGTGAAGTGGAACGATATGTATTGGATCATTTAAACTTTTTTAACAAATAAAAAACTGAAAAGTGGGGCGTGCAATATTATTCGGCCCCCTTGCGCTAATACTTTGTAGCGCCACCTTTTGCTGTAATTACAGCTGCAAGTCGCTTGGGGTTTGTCTATCAGTTTTGCACATCAAGAGACTGGAATTCTTGCCCATTCTTCCTTGCAAAACAGCTCGAGCTCAGTGAGGTTGGATGGAGAGCGTTTGTGAACAGCAGTCTTCAGCTCTTTCCACAGATTCTCGATTGGATTCAGGTCTGGACTTTGACTTGGCCATTCTAACACCTGGATACGTCTATTTGTGAACCATTCCATTGTAGATTTGGCTTTATGTTTTGGATCATTGTCCTGTTGGAAGATAAATCTCCGTCCCAGTCTCAGGTCTTTTGCAGACTCCAACAGGTTTTCTCCCAGAATGGTCCTGTGTTTGGCTCCATCCATCTTCCCATCAATTTTAGCCATCTTCCCTGTCCCTGCTGAAGAAAAGCAGGCCCAAACCATGATGCTGCCACCACCATGTTTGACAGTGGGGATGGTGTGTTCAGGGTGATGAGCTGTGTTGCTTTTACGCCAAACATATCGTTTTGCATTGTGGCCAAAAAGTTCGATTTTGGTTTCATCTGACCAGAGCACCTTCTTCCACATGTTTGGTGTGTCTCCCAGGTGGCTTGTGGCAAACTTTAAACGAGACTTTTTATGGATATCTTTGAGAAATGGCTTTCTTCTTGCCACTCTTCCATAAAGGCCAGATTTGTGCAGTGCACGACTGATTGTTGTCCTATGGACAGACTCTCCCACCTCAGCTGTAGTTATCTGCAGTTCATCCAGAGTGATCATGGGCCTCTTGACTGCATCTCTGATCAGTCTTCTCCTTGTTTGAGATGAAAGTTTTTTTTTATTTTATTATTTTTTTTATTTATTTAACACCATGTGATACAGATTCCATAAAAAACATAAATTACTATGTGCAACATAGTAGTGCAGAATATATTGGTGGAGGAGGGAAGGGGGAGTGGGGGGGGGGGCATTTTTAAGGCATCCGGAGCATGAAACGAAGAAATACAAAATACTAAATAAAAAAATAAAAAATAACAAGCAAGTACCGTCGTGGAAATATGTAGGTGCTAATGTGTAAGTGTGGGTGTTAATGTATTTGAATGTTTGTGTATATGTATAAATGTGTGACCATATGTGTCTGAAGAAGAAATAGAAAAAATAGAAAAACAGAGCAATAACAGTGAATAAAACGGAAAAAAAACAAATTAGTGCTGCCACTTGCTGTCTCCACAGATCCCAGTAACGTATTTTGGCTGTTTATGTGACAATATATTTATTTGCTTATTTTGTATTATTATTATTATTTGTATTTTTTCATTTATTTATTTTTTGTGCGCGTCTACACATCGACAGCAGGGCCACTTCCTTGTTTAATCTTGTGTGTATTGTATGTGTGTGTTGAGTGTGGCTTATGTTATGCATTAAAAATCCAGGGTTCTGTGGGAGGTCTGCGCTCCAGGGGAGTCATCTCTAGAGCGCATGCCTCCCCTCCTGAATGGCCTGATCTAGTAGGTGTGAGTCTGTTGTTGGTTTTTATCATTTTTTCATTTTTTCAGTTTTGGTTTGGTAAAAAGGGCTTTGGTTACTGTGGTGACAGGGTTAGCAGCATAATACTAATGGTGTTAGGATTCTGTGTGTGTGTTGTGTGTGGTGTGTGGTGTGTGGTGTGTGTGCGTGTGTGCGTGTGTGCGTGTGCGTGCGTGCCAGTGGATAGTGGGGGGGGCTTCCAAACACTAGTGATTAGTATACGGTGATATTGAGGTATTTGATGAAGGGTGACCAAGTTTCCGTAAAGGACAGTACGTTATCATCTTGAGATGATGGGTGGTGTGTGGTGATGTGATGAGTGAGGGAGTTGATCCAGTGGTTGATACTTATTGAGTTTTTGGTTTTCCAGTTTAGTAAGATTATCCTCTTGGCGATAGCTAGAGATGTCAGAAGGCATTTTGTGTATCTGGTAGGTATGGGGCTGGTAGAGGTGGCGCTCAATAGACACAGAGATGGGGAGAGCGGGACTCTGCAGCTCAGGATGTCAGAGAGTTTTAGAGTGACTGTGTGCCAAAAGGATTGAACTGGTGTGCATTCCCACAGTGCATGTATGTATGTGTCTGTGGAGCCCATTGTGCATTGAGTGCATGTGCTTGTGTCTGTTAGTCCCATTTTATGCTTTTTGTATTCAGTTATATGTGTTCTGTGAATAATCCTGTATTGTATCATTTGTAAATTGGTGTTTGGTGTCATGGAGAAGGTGTTGGTGCATATTTCTGTCCAGAATTCGGGTGTGATGGGTGAGTTAACCCTTCAAGGTCTAAGCTCATTTTGGGGAACTTTCCTCGCCTGGTTTTCTTTGTGTATAATTGCTCATAAAACAGTCATCTTGTGATGCAGAGTCAAGCAGTAAACTTTGTTTTTTTCAGTACAACCTGTGGATTTATAATATTCATAGTGTACAGCTGTCATATGAATTATATAAAAAATATGGAATCATGAAGACAAAGAAAAAAATGAAACGGAAATTCAATTTCACCAAAATGTTTTGAAAAACACAATGAAATGCTATTGCTAACTTTTTACACTGTATAGAAATGTTATTTAGGGTCTTGGGGTTGATGGGGAAAAAAATTGAACCTGTGACTATTATAATTTTTACAAAATTCCACTACAAGTGAAAAAAACGCTGTACTCCTGATGCCCTTCCTGAAGCAGTTTGTCTATGTCTATATATTGCTTCAGTATCACAGCTGTAAGATATGTAAAACAAAAAAAACTAAGAAAACAAAGAAAAGAAAAACAACATCTTATATTCATATACATCATATCATTATAATGTATTTATCAATGTCAATAATAAATATATAATATAATTACATCAATAATGCGCACTGTTCAGCCAGGTGCTGGCTCTTGTGAGCGCTGCATCTGCGTCTCCTCCTATCTTTGTGTAATGCACTTTCAAGCCCAGACTCTGAACACACACATCACTCGTAGATCACGTAGATCAGTGATACAAAGCTACATTAGCTGTGTCGGGGACGCATTTTCGTAACATTCCGCTAAAATAATGCGTCTTTTACGCATCAGTAATTGCAATCGCAGCTGTAATTTCAACTATGGGACAATAAATACACACAGGAGAGTGAATCATCCTACTCTCTGACAATCTTTGGCAGTCCCTGTGTCAGCGTGTAAGCAAAATAACTTTACTGTTTTGGCTGTTTTACCTCACGGGAGACCGCTCGAAGATCCGATTGGACACCAACTTTCAAACACACGTAGAAAATTCCCCAAAAGTCACACAGACAAAACAAAACTAGCGCTGTAATGCCTGAAATGTGTACTTCACGGAGAAAAAAAAGTAAGTCGCTACGTTTTGCCGTTCATGAGAAAATTGAACATTTATAAAACATGTGCGCAGGAGTCGGATCCGACGCTCTAGACCCCAGAGGGTTAATGTCCAGGTTCCATTTTTCTTTTGGGGTGTGTATTGTTTGGTCTGTATTCAAGAAGTTGTGTAGTTTGGATATTAATTTTTTCATAGTTTTAATGTTTTTTTATATTTTCAATGAGTTGGGGTGCAGTTAAGGGGTTGTGTTGTATGTTAATCTTGCTTTTGATTGTGGATTTGATTTGGAAATATTGAAATGTGCAGTTTTGGTTGAGATTGAATTTGTCTGTTAGTTGTTTATATGTCATAAATGTGTTGTTGAATAGATGTCCGAGGTGGGTGATTCCTTTTGGTTCCCATGTGTTGTAGTGCAGTGGCGTGTTATTTGTGTGAAAGTCAGGGTTGTGCCAGAGAGGAGTGTATTTGCAGGGTGTAGGTGATGAGTTAGTTAGTTTTAAAGCTTTCCACCAGGCTGTCAGAGTTGTTGAGATAGTTATGTATTTAAAAGAGGTATGTTTTTTGAGTGCAGTGTTCATTGCTGGTAAGTCTGTCAGTTGGATGTTATCTAAGATAGATTGTTCGATTTCTGTCCAGGAGTTATTGTGTGTAGGCTTTATCCATGTTGCTAGGTATTGTAATTGGTTTGCAAGGAAGTAGTGTGTGAAGTTGGGTGCGTTAAGGCCGCCCTGTGATTTGGGCTGTTGTAATGTTGAAAGTTTGATTTTGGCTTTTTTGTGTTTCCAGTAAAATTTTGATATGAGTGAGTCGAGTGATTTGAACCATTTATCTGTGGGTGTGACGGGTATGTTAGAGAATAGGTAGTTGAGTTTTGGAAGGATCTTCATTTTGAGATGAAAGTTGAGGGACGGCCGGGTCTTGGTAGATTTGCAGTGGTCTGATACTCCTTCCATTTCAATATAACTGTTTGCACAGTGCTCCTTGAGATGTTTAAAGCTTGGGAAATCTTTTTGTATCCAAATCCGGCTTTAAACTTCTCCACAACAGTATCTCGGACCTGCCTGGTGTGTTCCTTTGTCTTCATGGTTCTCTCTGCGCTTTAAACAGAACCCTGAGACTATCAAAGAGCAGGTGCATTTATACGGAGACTTGATTACACACAGGTGCATTCTATTTATCATCATCAGTCATTTAGGACAACATTGGATCATTCAAAGATCCTCACTGAACTTCTGGACTGAGTTTGCTGCACTGAAAGTAAAGGGGCCGAATAATATTGCACGCCCCACTTTTCAGTTTTTTATTTGTTAAAAAAGTTTAAATTATCCAATAAATTTCGTTCCACTTCACGATTGTGTCCCACTTGTTGTTGATACATGACAAAAAATTAAAATGTTATATCTTTATGTTTGAAGCCTGAAATGTGGCAAAATGTTGAAAGGTTCACTGTATAAGGGAGACTGAGGAGAGAGGGGGAGAAGCAGATATAAGGGAGACTGAGGAGAGAGAGGGAGAAGCAGATATAAGGCACACCGAGGAGAGAGTACAGAGAGGAGATGGGGCACTATATTTGCCTTGCTTTATATTTCTGTATTTTTGTATGTTTTTTGTAATTGTATGATCTTTTATTAAATCAGCCATGACTTATTTGAATTAAGAAGGTCCGACTGGAAGCGAGATTCTGTAAAGAACTCGACATTTATGCTTTAGATAGTACAACCTAGAACTAAATGTTAATCTATTTATGAGAGATAATGCATTTATGAGAGGTATGCACAGATTTGGATAGTTTAGTTACAGGTGATTTTAATATTCATGTGGATAATGTTAATGACGTGAGTGGCCCCACCCACAGCAGAGGGCACACTGTAGACCTAAAGGGGTGAATATTTCAAATGTAAACATAGTTGATGCTGCTCTGTCGGATCATTTTTGTGTAAAGAGTTTTACACATGCAACAGCATTTGGTCTAAGCTGCAATACTGAAAACCATGGAAACCAGTTAAAGAAGAAATATTATGCATTATCTTTGCCTTTAAAAATCATGAGACAAATAACTTCAAATAACTTTGGGATTTTGAAGCCGCGGACTCGCTGGCCTCGCTCTTTCTGCTCCCCTCCCCGCACCCACGAAGCTATCGCCCCCACACACACTCACTGTTGTTGATGGAGCTAGTGTCTCTCAATATGGATAATACATGGACATGGATTTACACGTGGATGGCGTGGCCATAGAACGATAGAACCGGGAAGCGCGGAGGAACGAGACTTTCTTTTGGATGGCTGTCTCGCTGTGTAAGCAGTAACCGGTGACGAAGACAAGGAAGCTTCAGGTTAGCTCCGCCGCTTGTTGTGCTAACTCAGCCGTCTATGCTAACGGACCTGTAGATTTCTCACAAAAGTGGGGGCCAGTGGTCCGCTGTGATTGGTCACAATCTGCGACCCGAAACCATTCTCTTCCTTGTTTCATCAAAACTCGATCTAAAATATAATGTCATGCTAGCACAAATCTGCGCTACTTTTTCTTCAAAAGGACGTTTATCCCAATGCACTACATGGACATGGATAACATTATTGTAATGAATACGAAAATAAAGTCAGTTAGTGCAGCTTTAAGCAAAGCAGACAAATCTCACCCTTATATAAAAAAAGAAAAACCAGTAAAGTTAAGTCTGAAAATTGCTCAATCTCTCTAATCTAAAGTCTATAAATTAGTCCATGAACATAAATTACAATCCTATATTTTCTGTGTTTTTTGATGTTTTGTTTTTGCGCTCAGGCTTTTGTTCTTGTACCTTGGAGGAGTCGGCCAGCAGGAAGCAGTAGCTCTCCTCCAGCTCCTTCTCCGTCCTGCCGTCGGCCTTCAGCTCCTTCCTTTTCTCCACGAACTGAAACATTCCAAATACACACAGATTCTTTGACATTTTGTTGTGTCTCCTTGACCTTAATCGGAGAAACTAAAGCTGCAGATGATAACATTACTCTGCGCTCAGGCTTTTGGGGCAAAGTGACATTTTGAGACTGCGTTGTCATTTCTGTGCAATTTTTTAACTCCAGCTGTGAGAGACAAGTAGAATAGAGACAGCTTCACAGTGGAGGAACGAAATGCAAATCTGGGAGTGGATCTACCCTGATTTGGTTACTGGCTTGTACAATCAAAAATAGTTCAAGAAGCAAAAAGGAGGGTTTTGTTGAGTTGCATCCCGATACCTCTAGACTCAAGCATAATCACAGACATTTTATGTGGAAAATACGCTGTTTTTACTGCAATGTATAAGAACCAGCTACCATTTACGATCCAAAGAACTGCTAATATTCACCACTTGATTCTATCCTCATAAATTCAGCCTGTACACACAGAGTTTAATTTTAATGAGATGGTTTTATTCATAATTCTTTGCCTTTGCTTTTCTGTCCATCTTACATATTTACAGATTTTCAAGTTCATTCATGACGTCACATATAAGATTGTGAGTAGATATGTACGTGTGTGTGTCAGATTTATCATCCCCAATTGTATAAATATGACTGCACACAACATTGAAACTAGGTAAAGGATCAAGGCTCTGGCCAGCCACCATGGGATTGCATAATGCCTGGAAAACCAAAAATCTTCTTAAAAAAATAGATAAAAAGAATCTTGTATCCCTGAACTTACTGCTTTGACACGCCTTAAACATTTCAGTCAGGGGCTAGTACGGTCTGTCCGTCTGCAGCTCTGGATCCACGGCATTTTGCATCATTCAGATAATGTAGATTCAAAAAAAGTATGTAGTCCCCTATTCTAGCTTTAATCAGACCACGGTTTCAGGTTCAATTCTGTTTTAAGCAGAGTTCTACAAGACTGAGTTTACCTCCTTCTCCAGGGTCTCGCTGTGGACCAGGCGTGGTTTGCTGTAGCTGAAGGAGCCGGCAGAAGCAGAGTCCAGGTAGCCGGACGTCAGGACTGTGAGGATGTCTTCATACTCCCTGGACTCGCACGACAGCGGCTGGAACAAGGCTGCGAATAAGCACAAAACACCTGCTCAGAGACGGTCGACTGTGGGAAGAAATTAGACTTTTAAGAAAGCTCTATTGTCTTGTATCTAATAAGGCCAACAGCGGACCAATAACATTACATCACCTGGTTCTTGTCAAGTCAATCCTAAATTTCATGTTTAATTTAATCTCAGTCAGACACACACACACACACAGAGATACATATTTTTTTCAATTAAAATACAGCCAGTAAATTTCAGTAAACAATTCTTAAACAAGCCATGACTAAAAACACCAGAACTATTAGCCAGACTAAAACTCTCATAATCTCACCTTTGCAAAGATAAATATCAAGTGCCAGATATATTGCCCCATCAACATTGAACCACATTCATTCAACTCAACCTTATTTAAAAAACTCTTGGCCTTTAATAAACCAGCTGATGTTGAAGTCTTGGGAGACATCTGTAATGGGCTGAGATCTCACAGAATTGTCCCCGTTATTCTTTGTCTTAGATCATTGGACGTCTGCTCAGTTTCATTTCACTCCAGCTCCAGAGTGAAACGAAACCAGCTGATTCTAATGTGAGTTACAGCCATCCACTCTGTTTACCCAGAACCCCTGCTACAGACATGTCGTACCTCATTTTAACACTCAGAATCTGCAGAATTCACTTGTTGAGAAAAAGGTTAAACCAAATACACAAGTTTAGCCGTGTATTTAAGTGTATTTACTGCGTGAAAAGTCCTATTCAGAGTTAGACATTATTGTAATATACACACTTTGCCCTAGTGTTAGCAACTGATCTAACAAAAAAAGACTAAATTTATTAAGGAAAAACTGTCAGAGTAGAATTCCAAATAATTGGGAACGGCAAAATATTCTTATCAGTTGTTCCCTACTATGGTAATTGTTGTAGCAGGCCATAAGCCTAGTGTATACTTGCGTGGCTTACGTTAGCGGTTGCGGTGGACCTACGTCAGCACAATTGATGTTATACTGGCGCGTTCCCCTTACGGAGTTTTGAGGAGAATGTTGTAATCCCACAACAAACCACATGAGGGCGATCACACAGGAGCGGTCCCATTTACGCTGCTACTTTGTCCTCTTCAGAACAACAATAGCAAACAAATCTGTTTGAGCTCATTACACGTGTTTCTACTGTAGGTTTATGTGATAGTTTTATGGATTCATTATTTTATAAGTCATTTCAACTGTGATGCTGTGAATAAAGACACAGTTCTTGTTGGAAACATAGTTATTATTAAATAGTTTTCAGCACAAACAGCAAAACAATAATAGTGGTAAATATCTGAGACAAACATGAACGATTTACGAGTGCAGGAGGAAAGCAACAAACACAGCTACGATTCAAACAAGAAAGGAACAGTTTATAAGTTATATATATGTTAGATATAAGTTATATATATGTTAGATATAAGTTATATATATGTTAGATATAAGTTATATATATGTTAGATATAAGTTATATATATGTTAGATATAAGTTATATATATGTTAGATATAAGTTATATATATGTTAGATAGTCCACAGTCTCCTGTATATCAGGCTCTGAGCCCAAACTGCTTTTCCTTCGAAGCACAAAGCTCTCTGCTCCATAGTGCCTCGTCCATGCTCCTGCTGCAGCCGCTTCGTGCTTCCTTCCAATACACACACGGACCAATCACAGCGGAGATTCCTTGCGGCGACCCTTACGTAGTTAGAAAATGTCGATGCTGCGCGGCAGGCGACGTAAGGGCCTTACGGTGACCAACGCATTGCGCAAGTGACGTCACGTCACCTCCGTAAGCTCCGCGCCGCGCGAGTATAAACTAGGCTTAAAACTAGCACCATATAGAATAACACATACATCTTGCAGACCGACGCAGACTTTGAGATGATTTTCTTGTTTTGTTTATGGGTTTGTGTGAAACTCATCTCTGGGACCTGGAGCAGCTGCTGCATGTGGGCCTTTCCTCCAGAGGAAGATTTAAAGTGACACCAGGGGGATTCCACTTCCCAAATGGTGGTTTCAGATTCAGAGCAGAGTAGCGACTAACCAGAGCCAGTGTTCCCAACCTTTTGCCCTGTGCACCCCCAGCAGACAGGGAACCAGAGGGAGACTTTCACATCCTCTTTTTGCTCATGGGCCACATTAGTCTCGCTCGGTCTACAAAGGTTTGCTTTAGCTCAGCTGCGAAACAACGCTGTGGCCCGTGTCGTTACTAAACCTGCTCTCAGGATTATTACTTTCATTTTCCCAAAACAAAAGCAGATCACAGCTTTTAACATCCAGGAAGAAAGGGGAGGGTGAGAGGAGTGAGAGTTTTGAGACAGATACAAGGGAGAAGATATATTTTCAAGATCTCTCTCTTCACACTAGGGATGTGGCTTTGAAGTGCAGCTTGTGAGAAATTATTAGAATCAGTCACCTATCGAAACTTCCCCACTGTGGGACGAATAAAGGAATTCTTATCTTATAAATCTGAAACCTTCCGTGCAAAAGGGCGTAGGTGAGTCTGAATAAACACAAATCCCTCTCAGCCTTTATAAAAGTAATTGATCTCCAATATACTGGATACTAGTAGTTTTCCACAACAATGCTTGCTACCCCTTTAGGTGCTTAAGTAGCAAAGTTCTTGTGTGAGCTCCTGCATCACTTTCTATACAGCAACCTGGCTTAGATCCTCTTAGTCAACTATCTCTTATAAAGTTTTAGAACTAACCTTATGGGTTAGTTTCCTTATGGGTTCAATATTCATATTCAGATGATTGATGTCATTGATTTATTTGGAGAATTAGCTTTAAAATGAAGTACAACATGTCATGCCAGCCCATCAGATCTAAACCACTTACTTTCAAAATATTTCGCAGGCCAATAAAATAAATTACTTGAACATTATTTGAGTACTCCTCTGGGATACCCCTCTGGGATACCCCTCTGGGATACCCCTGGTTGGGAATCCTTGCGTACATTTCAACATAAACAATGATGTGTTGTATGAGAGTGTGTTCACAGTAAAGTGTCAATTGAAGTATCTGGACTTTAAAAGGTTATAACTTCAAAACTAAATTTACTATCACAGATTGGAAAAAAAAAAAATCAAACACAGACAGATCAAAGAGATAGTGTGGATAAAATCAAAAGGAAAGATTGTCAAATATATTTTTGCCGACATTTTAAACGACCAAATCAGCCTCTTTTTTGACCATTCTACTGTGGCGCCGGTTACATAGAATGTCCTGAGTCTGAAAAAGTGGCAGATGAACTCCCACAAGATTAACATTAACACAACATCAGGAAATCACTTGATATGAAAAGGAATCGTTAAAAAATAAAAATTAATTAATTAATTAAATGACCCCTGAAAAATGTATAACGGACGTGATGAGGACGGTCCTCTTTTCTCTAAAATTTAAACTTGAGAAAGAAAAAAATCTGGTCTGGTTTCACATTTAATTGCTTGACTAAATGAAAGTATCACTTTGTTTCTACTAAAATAGAATCTCTGAATCAAAAGTGGACATCTGAAAATACCTATCAAACTTCCACAAAGCTCATTCCGTCAAATCATCAGGTCCGTTAGGTAAAATAACCAGTGCCGCTTTAGGAAAATTGTCTAATGTATAAAACAGTTATGTTCTAGCAACTTCTAATGGACAGAGGAGGTGTTTGGAAAAATCTAATTTTCGGCCTTTTGTCACACTTTTGTGCCCTTTAGTGTGAACAAGCCCATAAAAGAATAGTGTTGTGAAATCCATGGATCCAGGGCCAACACTCCTCCTCCCAATCCCAAAAGCCTAAGTGGGAGAATACACTTCTTTCCCTACATCCCTCCTCTCTCTTGCTTTGACTTCTGAGCGTTCTGACATTAGCGGACACCACTCACCGAGCATCTCTTTACTTTTCCTCGGTATGCGAAGCATCTGTATTCCTTTGGCCACGTGGCGTTGATGGAGGACCTGCGGAGACCAACCTGTCCTGACTGCAGCTCTGGCCCTGACCAGCCTCTTGTGGAGGTTCTCCTGGTAGGCGCGCACAAACACCACCTCATCCTCGCCTTTGGGGGGGGCTGACCCTGGAGCCCCTTCTTGATTTCTACGCTTTACTGTAGAAGTTCAACAATTATTTGTTGCAAGAAATAGTATTCTTTGAACAGAAAAGTACACTTCACAATAGCTTGCTTAAAGGAGGCATAATGTACAGTGATTTCCAGACTACAAGACGCTACTTTTTTCTTGATTCTTTGACGTTTTAGCAGCTTTTGGACATTGGTTTATTGTCAAAATCGACTGATGAGTGAGTCATGGAAGCTAACGGTTAACACTTCGTCAACAAATCATGTTAAAAATCAACATTACAACATGAAACTCTGCGGCTTATATTCCAGAGCGGCCTAAATGTGGACACAATTTATTTTCTTTTAGAATATTGCTGGTGCGGCTTATATACAGGTGGGCCTTGTAGTCCAGAAAGTACAGTAATGCATGACTTTAGCAACTTTACCTATGAACAAACTAAATTATACATTTCTTCGGGGTATACAGCTTTATGTATACGTGTGCTCATAATCAATACATCTCGTGTTTGTGTGCTCCTCAATCCTGAAGTTCTGTACCTTGTGATGCAACACTGAAATTTCCCCACTTTGGGACGAATAAAGGATCTCTTCATCTTAATCTTAAACCTTAATCTTAATCTAATGCCAAAACAAAGATCTCCGAGCTGTAACCGAAACCCACTACTCACGCTCAAGGGAGTAAATTCATCGCACGCATGATCATGGCATGTTGTCGTGGAAACCATAAACATTCTAAATCAGGGCTGGGTATATTTTAACTCAGAGGGGGGCAATAGGGCATAGGGATATTGGGCACATTTTGGAGAGTTAAAAATGTAAAAAGAATGTGTTTAGCTGATGAAAAATAAAAAAATACAGAAAAGAAGGAAAAGAGTCAATATCCAATGTTATCTTTGTGTTTGTGTGAACTGGGTTAGCTTGTCTTTAGCATCTAGGCTATGGTTTTGCTAAGTTTTTACAGTATGGGAGGTACTTTTAACAAATGTATAATAATTTTTATTAAATGTGGATGATATTTTTAGTTGTCCTTAGATTTAAATTCAGGCTTGGATTGAACCAAATCTGGATGAATGGTATTTTTGCCCTTGTAGCTCTCATGAAGCAGCAAACCTTCATTGAATCTCGACTCCCATTCATTTAAATGGGGGGAGATGGTATGAAGTTTGCGGATGGGAAACCTAAGTATCCGGGAAGATTTGCTGACGGTTCACGATTGAACTCAAATTGAACTCAGACGCAGTAAATATCTGGGTAGGCTCACAGCAGAGAACCTACTCATCTCCAAAACAAACAAGTTAATGGACTCAAGAGCCAGGGACAGATGATCGAGCAGGTCAATCTGAGCAAAACCAAATATTGCTTCCTCGGGGCACCATCTGGCGACAACAAAGGGACAGGACAGTGGTAAGAACACACAGAGCACACAAAATACACAGCAACTTATTATAAACCTACACCTCGTTTGCTCTGTATGCGTCATCAAAAGTGCGACATCACAAGGACCCCCACAGTGTGACGAGAAAGGTTTTCTTATCTTATCTTTTAACACTGTTGAAGCCAGATTGTGAAAAACGCCTCTTTAAACAGCAGGTCTGTCACAATCAATACTATATGGACTCATCAACCCATAACTACTCAAACTATCTCATTTGGGCCTCAATAAATATCACATGTATATTTTATTTGCAAAAGTGAGAGATTCCTGGCATTTTAGGTGTAGAAGAAATGTAAAAATTTTGTAAAATATGTAATGTTTTTTTATGTGGTCGTAGAAATAATGGGATTATTTTTGCGGTATTGTTCTCGCGACAGTGCCAAAAAGTAGTTTCATTATGACTGTTTATCGCGATCTTTTTCTACAGCAATATATCGTCCATCAAAATGAGTTATTGTGACAGGCCAGTTTTACCGTTTCACTGCGACGTCGCCAACATTCACCTGAGCTGCTTCTTTTCAATCACAAACTTCAAATCCAGTGACGAAAAACATGTGATCTCTCAGCGTTTAAAACTAAGCAACATGAAACTTCGAAGCCATGCAGATGTTTTCCATACACACCACTCACAAAAGGATATTCAGGATATTACTGCACTATGTTCGGTTCAGTTCATCTATTTTTCATTTCAGACCATTTTCAGGCACTTGTCGACAACATACAAAAGTACATGAGGTCTGGGAAAATATACAGAAGCTGAGATATTTACATGTTGAATTTAAATCGCTGCTACTACACATACAAGAAAATAAGACATTTACTCCATGCTAACAGCTGTCTGCTTCAATTCAGATATTTGGTTTTATTTTGGTGTAGCCCTAACTCGTCTCAAGAGGACGTTTCACCAACAACAGATCAGTTCAAACACAGAAAAGCAACAATAACAACTACAGCAACTTTAACTTTTATCGCTGCACCATTGGTAGTTTACTTATTGATTCTGTGACTGTGGTTCGGCGACAACACAGTCAGAGAGTGGAGAGCTCTAAACAAGGCTGTGAGCCGTCTGTTCTGGAGGTTCTTCAAGATTCCAGACTTTTATGTGTAAGTAAGTAAGTAAGTAAGTTTTTATTTATATACCGCCTTTTCACTGCAGATCTGAGTCTCAAGGCGGTTTACAATTGTTAATTTTGGGCATTTGTCTCTCACTCCAGACAGAGATGGGAGCGGGGCCAGTACAGGAGGCGCATGCTAGAACTATTGGACATATTTTTAGTGGTAGGGGAAACCGGAGTACCCGGAGGAAACCTACGCAGACACGGGGAGAACATGCAAACTCCACTCAGAAAGGCCCTGGTCCGACCGGGATTCGAACCCAGGACCTTCTTGCTGAGAGGCGAGAGTGCTATCCACTCAGCCACCGTGCCGCCCTACTATGTGTGTGAGCTGTGTCTGCTGAATATTTCTATTGAATCTATTTTTGAATGTTGTTGTGTTCTATGGCCCGGGCGCGGGGTGGGTGGGCACTGGGGTTGACATTTGGCTGTATTGTCTTTACTCTTTCACAATTTTTTACACTGAATGAATGATGTATGTCTACTAATATTGAAATGGTCAATAAATAAAGTTGAAAGCTCTTCAAATAATCAGTGACTTTTCTGGAATCAACAATATTCCTCTTGAGCGAAGTCTTAAGGTGTCATAATGTATTTTTTAATCTACAGGCTTTTTAACCACATCTTTCTTTGCACCATCAGTATAGAAAGTGCTGGTGGTGGGACGTGTGGGTATCTAGTCAATACAGCAATTAAAAGCCAATTTTGAAAGTCCATACTCCCCAAATAACATCGTCAAACCTGCAAATGTGCCCCTGCATGAGCAACACAGGCCTATGTAATCTCTACGGAGGACTATGCTCCAGCTCACGAAGGTTGCATCATTACAGAACGACTGCTGGAGGCTGTGTTACCTCAAATTAAGCGCCTTGCACGTTCTCCAGATCTGAAATCTCAAAGAAAACCTATGGGACCACCAGCTGAGGTGTTTTGTAGAGAGGAGGAGCTTCTATAAACTGTGCCCAAGAACCCACAGAAGGGAAAGCAATTAGTGTGTCAACTTAAGAAATGTCAATCTTCAATGATCTAGTATATTACTGCGTGAAGATTTTACATTTTCCGTATAATTCACACAAGATAAGATAAGATAAACTTTATTGATCTCACAATGCAGAGATTTAGTCACATTTGGCATTGGTAGAATCACTCAGATTGTGCAAAAAGACAGAAGTGTGCAACATGTTAAGGTTAAAAAATATAGTCTGTGCAGGATATAAAGGCCAGGTATTAAACTTGTGATCAGTTGTGCATGTTTTTGAAAACGAAAGCCATAAGAATATTAATACACTTTAGAATTTGTCTATTCCATTTTAGACATAATATGTATACATTTTCTATTTTAATGTAATGTTAAAATGTCTGAATAAATAAAATCAAATACCATCACGCATGTATATTTACTTAGTAGAACCCATCTGAATCCCTGTCTCCTAGTTACGATGGCAATAACTGAAAATACTTGTACTGCTATAGTCACTTTTATTCGTTATTGTACATAATATCTTGCAAAAAAATTACAATATTTTTAACATGTTTGCACACTTCCTGTCGTTTTGCACAACCTGAATAATTCTATCTATGCCAAATGTGACATATATATGTATTGTGAGATCAATAAAGTTAATCATATTTAGTAATCTTTATTTATATACCGCCTTTTCACTGCAGATCTGAGTCTCAAAGCGGTTTACAATTGTTAATTTTGGGCATTTGTCTCTCACTCCACACAGAGATGGGAGCGGGACCAGTACAGGAGAACTATTGGACATATTTTTAGTGGTAGGGGAAACCGGAGTACCCGGAGGAAACCTACGCAGACACGGGGAGAACATGCAAACTCCACTCAGAAAGGCCCTGGTCCGACCGGGATTCGAACCCAGGACATTCTTGCTGAGAAGCGAGAGTGCTATCCACTCAGCCACCGTGCCGCCCGTCTATCTATGCCAAATGTGACATATATATGTATTGTGAGATCAATAAAGTTAATCATATTTATTAAAAAAAAAAAAAAAAAAAAAAAAAAAACATTCTGATTCTGCACAGATAAAAAAAAAAACTGCACATTTCTCACCACGTTACTTTACATCGCTCCCATTCAGGAATAATTAAACTGTTTTGACATTATGAAGCTCGTTCAGCACCACTCACCCAGCTTCTCTTTAGTTTTCCTCGGTATGTGAAATTTCTGTGTTCCTACGGGCATGTGGCGCTGGTGCACAACCTGCGGAGGCGCCGAGACTCTTCTGCCCGAGACCCTGGCGTTCCCCCTGGCCACCCTCTCCGGGGCTCCCTGGAGGTTCTCCCGGAGAGTGCGCACAAACAACACCTCATCTTGGTTCGGAGCCCCGGCGTAGGACTCTCTCCGCGGCCGGGCTGCTGCTGCTTCTTTCGGGGCTAGACCGTCACCCATCGCCCGTGGACTGAGTGACTCGAGTGACCGACCTCTGCGCGCTGCTCCCCGGGTACTTCCAGTGCAGATTACGCGTCCTGCACGGTCACTGCCGGTTCGAGGTCCCGGTAAAGTGTGGGTAAATTGTACAAAAACATGGTGTGGGGGAATGGAGCCACGGGAAACATCGCGCCTGTGCTCTTCCTTGCTTTCTGCCTTCTTTGGTGGATCAGAGGAGCGGAACTGTTGCTAATGCTTGTTGCTAACGCTACTGCCACCGTGTGGACAAGCAGCGGCATAACAACTCAAATCAAATCAAATGTATATATATATATTTTTTTTTTATTCAAAGTGTGCAAGAAACAAGTACATTTTTATTATTATTATTTGTTTATTTGGTAGGGACAGAACAAGAAGCATTGTTACAGGAACCGATGCTGTGTTCATAGGCCGTATAGCTAACAGCTAGTTTGCAGACCTGGTCCCTAAAACCTATAAATACATCACATTTACATTATACAAACAGTACATCATTATATTAAAAAAAATAAGTAATAAGTTATACTAAATAATAAACAAGAATACAATACAAAATAAAAAAAAATACTATAAATGATTACTGTCTTGCATTATGCTCACAAGTTTCTCAACAACGTAGACACATTGATGCACTAATATTGATCAAATAAAATAAAATACATACATACATTACATACAGGGGTCTGCTAATCGACTAATACTTTAAAAAAATGTATCAATGTGATTGTTCTAATTCATTTCTTATTTTTTTGTTTTAAATTTTCAATACAGGCTAGATAGGTTTTCAGATCAGAAGCTTTAAAAGCATAAAAGGAAGGTTTTTTTTCACAGAATTTAGTTTTATGGATGTAGTACTTTCCTAAGATCAGTATTAGATTTATAATGTAAATTTCATCAGAGGAGAATTTTTTATCATTAAATATTAGTAAAATTTGAAATTTGGAAATATTAACATTTTTATGGAATATTCCAGCCAAATAGTGTTGCACATTGGATTCCGTACAATTCATGCAGTGTAAACCAAAGTGATCCACGAGCCGCAATCAATACATTTTAATTAAACGTATACATTTAATTGTATAAGTTTACTTCCGGTGCTGCTATCACTTTGGCTCGTGTAAATGTCTCAATATACATGAGATCAATATAGTTTATCTTATGTTATCTTATGTTATCTCGTAGAATATATGTATTTATTTTGTTTTTACGGATGATATATCTTTGCTGCTGGATAAGATTTCTGTTTCACAATTTCAGTGGCACAAATTGATTACCTCGCTTCTGTCAGTGTGCCAAAGGACTGCTGTGGCTAGTAGTTTATCACATGTGAAGCGTATTTGAATTTCTCAATATCTATACTAAAATAAAAATCAATACCAATTTCAATACCACAGTAAGTATCTATTAATGCTCTATTTGGACATTATCCTACAATAAATAATTAATACTCAATGATAACAATTCTGGGGCGACAGTAGCTCAGTTGGTAGAGCAATGGTCTTTGAACCTAATGGTCGAGGGTTCGATCCCACCACGACCCATGTCAACTGCTCCCACTGATGTCTGCTGTCGTTGTGTCCTTGGGCAAGACACTTAACCCCAATGTGCCTGAAGTCCCTGCTGAAAGACCAAGGCTGCATCTGTGTCGAAGGAGCAGCCATCTTCCCGTGGACCCACCACCTGCAGGAAGAGCAGCAAGGGACTGGTGCTATGTGAATTGGGTGGCAGTTCTGATTGCCACCCCCCTGACCCAGAAATGGAAAATAAAGGGATGTAAATGAAATGATAACAATTCTCCCTGAATGCTCAAGATTGTTAATCAATTTTTTTAGTAATGTTTATGTAACCATAATTAGTATCTATACTTGCTCAAAATAGTATCTAAAAAGTTTCCCTCATAACATAGTCCATCCATGATTATCCCTCCGCTCCGGGAGGCTGCGCGGTGGATGCTGGGAGGCTGCGCGGTGGATGCTGGGTGACTGCGCGGTGGATGCTGGGAGACTGCTGAAACAGCGCCCTCTCTGGTGAATACGGCGACTGCACCTTCGCATCGGTGAGTCAGACTCATCTCTTCGCTCGGACTCTTGTGTGTTTGTTTGTGATGATGGGGAGGGTTTCTCACCGCTTTTCCAACCAACAGCACTCTCTTCATATCGGGCTCGTCAATAACGGGCTCAGAAATATCGGTTTGCATGAGATTTGAGATTTAAGTCAGGCTTTGCACAAGAAGTGCTAGCGCTGCTACCTTTACCTTGTCGTGAACTCGCCTGAAAACGATTTATTTGGTAGAATACATGATAATTCATAATAATAAAACTTCGTTTGTATGACTAGTTTAATTAACTAAACACATTATCTCGCCTCGAAGCGCCATGAGCGACTCTTTGGCGTTTGTGATGCATGTTTACATTTCTGTCGATGGGGGTCGCCATATTGTAATTGTCGCAGTGCATTCTGGGAACTTGATAATGGTTCGGTTTTATACCGCGCTTTTTGGACATTTCACATAATTATTCATTCAGTTTACACACGGTGACGATAGACTACTCCTGTAGCCACAGCTGCCCTGGGGCACAGTAACAGAAGCAAGTATGTGCCATCAGCCCCTCCGACCACCACACACACCACACACACCACACACACGAGACACACCAGACACATTCTTGGCAATGTGCGTGAAGTGTCTTGCCTAAGTACACACCGGCAGTTGGGCACTTTACAGCCGCAGCCGCCCCACTGTGGCACCTGATGTTCCTAGAGGTCTCCCATGGCAAGGCAAGGCAAGGCAAGTTTATTTGTATAGCACAATTCATACACAAGGCAACTCAAAGTGCTGAAGAAAGCATTAAAATCATAAATAATCACAGAACATTAAAACGAAAGATAAAAATATAAAATCCCTCAGTTGTATGCACAGCTAAACAGAACTGTCTTTAACCTGGTTTTAAACATTGTCAGAGAGGAGGCCTGTCTCACATCTTCAGGAAGACTGTTCCACATTTTAGCAGCATGAATCTGAAAAGCAGCCTCCCCATGTTTAGTTCTGACTCTGGGCACTAACAGGAGGCCAGTCCCTGTGCTCCTCAGAGTCCCAGCAGGAGTCCAGTCCCTGTGCTCCTCAGAGTCCCAGCAGGAGTCCAGTCCCTGTGCTCCTCAGAGTCCCAGCAGGAGTCCAGTCCCTGTGCTCCTCAGAGTCCGGGCTGGTTCATATGGGACTAACATGTCACTAATATATTTTGGTGCGAGGCCATGGAGAGACTTGTAACAAGCAGAGCTGTTTTAAAGTATATTCTCTGAGCCACAGGAAGCCAGTGCATCACGGGTCTAACCAGGTTCTGACCTGCTTAGCTTCAGAATTCTGACAGGATCTGGCTTTCACTTGCAGGTGGCTCCACAGGATTAAATAAGTTTAATTCCAACTCTTTCCTTTGCGCTCTTTAGTTTTTACAATACACTTATTAACGGTTTGTGTTTGTCTCTGTTCAGGACACGATGCCAATCGACCGAATGCGGATGAGGCCATGGCTGCAAAAACAGATAGAATCATCTCAGATTCCTGGACTCAAATGGCTCAACAAAGTACGTCAAACTGTATCTGTGGGTTTTAGACACAAATGTTTCACTGTTTTATTTAATGACATCGTCTAAAATAAGAATATTAGAAACTGCAGCATTATTTAAAGCAACAGTGTGTCTTATCTGTTTGACAAAGTGAGTTTCATACTGTGGCTTTAAAGTGAGTTTCATACTGTGGCTTTAAAGTGAGTTTCATACTGTGGCTTTAAAGTGAGTTTCATACTGTGGCTTTTTCATACTGTGGCTTTAAAGTAAGTTTCATACTGTGGCTTTAAAGTGAGTTTCATACTGTGGCTTTTTCATACTGTGGCTTTAAAGTGAGTTTCATACTGTGGCTTTAAAGTGAGTTTCATATTGTGGCTTTAAAGTAAGTTTCATACTGTGGCTTTAAAGTAAGTTTCATACTGTGGCTTTAAAGTGAGTTTCATACTGTGGCTTTAAAGTTAGTTTCATACTGTGGCTTTAAAGTTAGTTTCATACTGTGGCTTTAAAGTGAGTTTCATACTGTGGCTTTAAAGTGAGTTTCATACTGTGGCTTTAAAGTAAGTTTCATACTGTGGCTTTAAAGTGAGTTTCATATTGTGGCTTTAAAGTAAGTTTCATACTGTGGCTTTAAAGTGAGTTTCATACTGTGGCTTTAAAGTGAGTTTCATACTGTGGCTTTAAAGTTAGTTTCATACTGTGGCTTTAAAGTTAGTTTCATACTGTGGCTTTAAAGTAAGTTTCATACTGTGGCTTTAAAGTGAGTTTCATACTGTGGCTTTAAAGTAAGTTTCATACTGTGGCTTTAAAGTGAGTTTCATACTGTGGCTTTAAAGTGAGTTTCATACTGTGGCTTTAAAGTGAGTTTCATACTGTGGCTTTAAAGTGAGTTTCATACTGTGGCTTTAAAGTGAGTTTCATACTGTGGCTTTAAAGTAAGTTTCATACTGTGGCTTTAAAGTAAGTTTCATACTGTGGCTTTAAAGTAAGTTTCATACTGTGGCTTTAAAGTGAGTTTCATACTGTGGCTTTAAAGTAAGTTTCATACTGTGGCTTTAAAGTGAGTTTCATACTGTGGCTTTAAAGTGAGTTTCATACTGTGGCTTTAAAGTGAGTTTCATACTGTGGCTTTAAAGTAAGTTTCATACTGTGGCTTTAAAGTAAGTTTCATACTGTGGCTTTAAAGTAAGTTTCATACTGTGGCTTTAAAGTAAGTTTCATACTGTGGCTTTAAAGTAAGTTTCATACTGTGGCTTTAAAGTAAGTTTCATACTGTGGCTTTAAAGTGAGTTTCATACTGTGGCTTTAAAGTGAGTTTCATACTGTGGCTTTAAAGTAAGTTTCATACTGTGGCTTTAAAGTGAGTTTCATACTGTGGCTTTAAAGTGAGTTTCATACTGTGGCTTTAAAGTAAGTTTCATACTGTGGCTTTAAAGTTAGTTTCATACTGTGGCTTTAAAGTAAGTTTCATACTGTGGCTTTAAAGTGAGTTTCATACTGTGGCTTTAAAGTGAGTTTCATACTGTGGCTTTAAAGTAAGTTTCATACTGTGGCTTTAAAGTAAGTTTCATACTGTAGCTTTAAAGTGAGTTTCATACTGTGGCTTTAAAGTGAGTTTCATACTGTGGCTTTAAAGTAAGTTTCATACTGTGGCTTTAAAGTAAGTTTCATACTGTGGCTTTAAAGTGAGTTTCATACTGTGGCTTTAAAGTGAGTTTCATACTGTGGCTTTAAAGTAAGTTTCATACTGTGGCTTTAAAGTAAGTTTCATACTGTGGCTTTAAAGTGAGTTTCATACTGTGGCTTTAAAGTAAGTTTCATACTGTGGCTTTGAAGTGAGTTTCATACTGTGGCTTTAAAGTAAGTTTCATACTGTGGCTTTAAAGTAAGTTTCATACTGTGGCTTTAAAGTAAGTTTCATACTGTGGCTTTAAAGTAAGTTTCATACTGTGGCTTTAAAGTAAGTTTCATACTGTGGCTTTAAAGTAAGTTTCATACTGTGGCTTTAAAGTGAGTTTCATACTGTGGCTTTAAAGTGAGTTTCATACTGTGGCTTTAAAGTAAGTTTCATACTGTGGCTTTAAAGTGAGTTTCATACTGTGGCTTTAAAGTGAGTTTCATACTGTGGCTTTAAAGTGAGTTTCATACTGTGGCTTTAAAGTAAGTTTCATACTGTGGCTTTAAAGTAAGTTTCATACTGTGGCTTTAAAGTGAGTTTCATACTGTGGCTTTAAAGTGAGTTTCATACTGTGGCTTTAAAGTAAGTTTCATACTGTGGCTTTAAAGTAAGTTTCATACTGTGGCTTTAAAGTGAGTTTCATACTGTGGCTTTAAAGTGAGTTTCATACTGTGGCTTTAAAGTAGTTTCATACTGTGGCTTTAAAGTAAGTTTCATACTGTGGCTTTAAAGTGAGTTTCATACTGTGGCTTTAAAGTGAGTTTCATACTGTGGCTTTAAAGTAAGTTTCATACTGTGGCTTTAAAGTAAGTTTCATACTGTGGCTTTAAAGTGAGTTTCATACTGTGGCTTTAAAGTAAGTTTCATACTGTGGCTTTAAAGTAAGTTTCATACTGTGGCTTTAAGGAGTTCATACTGTGGCTTTAAAGTAGTTTCATACTGTGGCTTTAAAGTAAGTTTCATACTGTGGCTTTAAATTTCATACTGTGGCTTTAAAGTGAGTTTCATACTGTGGCTTTAAAGTGAGTTTCATACTGTGGCTTTAAAGTAAGTTTCATACTGTGGCTTTAAAGTAAGTTTCATACTGTGGCTTTAAAGTGAGTTTCATACTGTGGCTTTAAAGTAAGTTTCATACTGTGGCTTTACAGTAAGTTTCATACTGTGGCTTTGAAGTGAGTTTCATACTGTGGCTTTAAAGTAAGTTTCATACTGTGGCTTTAAAGTAAGTTTCATACTGTGGCTTTGAAGTGAGTTTCATACTGTGGCTTTAAAGTGAGTTTCATACTGTGGCTTTAAAGTAAGTTTCATACTGTGGCTTTAAAGTGAGTTTCATACTGTGGCTTTATACAAAAAGATAAAGTAAGTAGCATTTTTTCTTAAGAATGACTTCTGACCACTGTGTGTAACTTTAGTAATGGATGGTGAGTAACAGCTTGTATTGTGTTTGTGTTATGTATATGTTTTGTAATGTCTATAATTGTTAATAAAAATAAATTACTCACCAGACATTTTGGTTCTCAAGCGTTACTTAAACCATTATTTTGGCAACATTTACTCATTGGTTTTATTTGTATTTATTTTTCAGGAGGAGCAAATATTCCAGATTCCATGGATCCACGCGTCTCATCAAATGTGGGATTTGGAGAAAGACGCCCCTTTGTTCATGCGATGGGCCATTCACACAGGTACCGTTCACACAGGTACCGTTCACACAGGTACCGTTCACACAGGTACCGTTCACACAGGTACCGTTCACACAGGTACCGTTCACACAGGTACCGTTCACACAGGTACCGTTCACACAGGTACCGTTCACACAGGTACCGTTCACACAGGTACCAGTCACACAGGTACCGTTCACACAAGTACCGTTCACACAGGTACCGTTCACACAGGTACCGTTCACACAGGTACCGTTCACACAGGTACCGTTCACACAGGTACCGTTCACACAGGTACCGTTCACACAGGTACCATTCACACAGGTACCGTTCACACAGGTACCGTTCACACAGGTACCATTCACACAGGTAGCATTCACACAGGTACCGTTCACACAGGTACCGTTCACACAGGTACCGTTCACACAGGTACCGTTCACACAGGTACCGTTCACACAGGTACCGTTCACACAGGTACCGTTCACGCAGGTACCGTTCACGCAGGTAGCATTCACGCAGGTAGCGTTCACAAAGGTAGCGTTCACACAGGTACCGTTCACACAGGTACCGTTCACGCAGGTACCGTTCACACAGGTACCGTTCACACAGGTACCATTCACACAGGTACTGTACCATTCACACAGGTACCATTCACACAGGTACCATTCACGCAGGTACCATTAAAAAGGTATTTTAAAATCAAACGCAAATAATTCCAAACTAAATGAATATTTTAAATGCATGCAGTCAATTCTGCCTCATTCTACAATATTTCAAAAAGCTGCAAATGTCAAAGTTTGGTCATAAATACAACTATGAAGGATTTTTGTCTACACTCACAGCTCCTCTTGGCTATGTCAATATTGTACTTCCCAACAATATTTTTTATCCGAGTCGTCCGAACATAGTCTGAATGTTACTAAACAACTTGGCTGGCCTTTGCCGATTCCACTTTGCCAGTACCAACATTATTTTAGGCCGATTTGGACAAAGTTTTACTCTCAAAAGACTAAGATTTTTTGCTGATTTAACATTCACACTAGCTATATCTTTTCCTCTGGTTGAATCCTTATTGATAAGAGTGCTTCTGTCTTCTGTGCAGCTAAATACCGGCCTGGAGTGGACAGTCCCAACCCCAAAACGTGGAAGAGTAATTTCCGCTGTGCCCTCAACAGTTTGTCGGACATCGTGGAAGTGAAAGACAAGACGAACAGGAAAGGATCCAACGCCTTCAGAGTTTTCAAAATGCTCTCTGTCGAAAGATCCACAGAGAGAGGTGAGAAATGGGATCAGAATTTAAACAGGAAGTAATATGTTTCAACTTTTTGCACAGAATAGGAGTGGGAAAAAAAACTTGAATCTTGAATTCCACACGGCTCTGGATGTTTAACAATATAATCTAATATAATACAATCTTCTCATGGGATTTTGAATTAGACCAAATAAGAACATTTTGATTGGTTTGAGTAGATGTTATGCTATAAGTTACAAATGTCAACACATGGTGGTGGTTCTCAAAGTTAGACATCTTTTATAGTTAGAGTATATATAATTATAACTTTGCATTTAATTTTATACAAAGAGATATTAAAACTGAAATGAACAACAATAACATTACATTTTCATGTTTTGACGCCTCTAGTTGTAACTGCTTTTATTCTCTTTGATGCTTACTTCTTATCTTAAAGTAGCAATATGTAATATTTTCTTGTCAAGTCATCAAGTCATTAATAAAACATGCTATTTTCGACTACATCTTTAACTGATAAAAGTAGTTCAGAGATATTTGGATTTCAAAATCTTGTTATTGTTTTCATTTCGATGTCCCGCCCTCCACCGTTTCACCAATCAGAAAGTCTGTGATCCGGGCGCCAGAGCTCACCGCGTGGAGCTAATCTCACTGGTAAAGTACCATGTGGCGCAGAACTAAAAAAGGTCTCGTTATGATTCTCAAATCATTAACGACAAAACAAGGAATAAAACCAGGATTTCTATCTTTGTGAAAAAGGTGTTGGTTATAGATTTGTTGTTGTCTATTCAGATGGATTCGTCTGCATATCTGGCAACCAGAGTGAGAGAGGTTGCAGTACCACTGTTGGCCACATTTCTACATACTGCCCCTTTAATGTATATTAACATTTGTTTTGAAATAAATAACAAGTGGTTCAAGTTTTAAAGGAATCCACCTTAAAAAAGCTCCAAAAATTGCCAAAGCAAATTCCTAGTTTGTGGCTTCCTGTTACTTACAATGGCAATGAAAAATATTCTGATTGTAATTCTGATTTTACCACAGTCAAAGTAGTTAACGTTCAGATTTAAGTCTCAAGATATGACTTTCACTGAACCTTTTTTTCTGTTTTTCTGTTTCAGGAATTAAGAAACTTACCAAAAAGATAGTGAAAGATTCCCAAGTAAGTTCATATTAAGAATGATTCTGTAAGTAAATTATCGGCGCAGTGCTAATTGTTTTACACAGGCTAAGATTGACTGCTCATTATGGATATTTTTAATAATTTTGTTGAAATGGAGTTTACAATCGATCAATTTAAGAAAGGTGATTGTTTCTTTTCTCCTCAGATTCAGTCCAGGTCAGAGCGCTGTATTCCTGAGGCTGGTCTCGGAGGTGACGCCAAAACAGACGCGTCCAGAGTCAAACAAGAGCCGACGGAAGTGGATGTTAACGGTGGGAAGTTTCTCAATGTCAGGTTTATCTGTATGGCACATTAACAACAACACCCGCTGCTCAAAAACATGGAGAAATTTGGTGTGGTAGAATCACTCGGATATTGCAAAAGACAGAAGTGTGCAACATGTTAAAGGTTAAAAAGTGGCAAAAGCAGTTCTAGTTCTTCAGTCCTATGACGCATTAGTGACTTAAAGAGCGACTAAACACCTGTGCCCAGCCTGACTCCGCCCACATGAAGATTTGAAAATGTTCTCTAAAAAGGGCGTTGCCTGGAGGACCAAGGGACAAGAAGGGGGGCTTAGAGTTGGGCGTGGTCTGGGCTGTGATTGACAGCTCACTTGTCACACAAAGAAAAAACAGACAGTTGTCATTGCTGCTTAAAGCAATAGTTTACAGACCAGAAAGTCTCATTCCACCCTTGATTACACACTAAGATAATTGTAAAGCTACACACCTGAACCTAATCACACTCAATAATCTCAGAATGACTCATGTAATTTAATTTTAATCCACTAGATGGCGCCAGAATACTCCAAACTGCAGCTGGGGCGTGTGTGAGAGTTGAATGGGTTCACATCACTGGCTCTGACAGACTGACGTCACACAAAACAACTGATGTCATAGAGAACTTCAGAGTCAATGGAGAGGCCAGAACCAAATTAAAATGTAGTACCACCAAAAAGGTTGAGAGGGCGCCACACAGACGTTTTTTGGCTCAAAAGTGATATTTTATCTAATTTGAACTAAAATGTCAAAAAAATGACCAGGATATGTAGACCGCACTACAATAAACATATTTATGGAGTTTATGAGTTAAAAAAAGTTGATTTGGTGTTTAGTCGCTCTTTAAAGTTTGTTATTATTAGTTTAAATTGAGTACTAGCTGCTCACAATGGTGAACAACATCAGTGTGTATTTTGATACTTGCATGAGAAAGCCAGAGCCTGTCAGACCTCTGAAGCTAAGCGGGGAAGGGCCTGGTTAGTACTGTGATGGGAGAGCTCTCCGGAACAGCAGGTGCAACAGTGGGGCGGCTGTGTCTGTGAAGTGCCAAACTGTTGTTGTGTCCTTAGGAAAGACACGTCACCAGCATTGTTTGTTTGTGTGTGTGTGTGTGTGTGTGTGTGTGTGTGTGTGTGTGTGTGTGTGTGTGTGTGTGTGTGTGTGTGTGTGTGTGTGTGTGTGTGTGTGTGTGTGTGTGTGTGTGTGTGTGTGTGTGTGTGTGTGTGTGTGCGTGTGTGTGTGTGAGAGCAATGGCACATACTGGTTGCCGTGCCCCAGGGCAGTAGTATTTTATCACCGCTGTGTTTAGAGTGAATGAAGCGTCTTTGAGTGTCCAAAAATAAACTCTATGAAACTATTATTATTTTTACACAGATTTTGAAATTAAAGAAGAACCGGATGATTTCCCCATTGAAGATATCGTCAGGGTGAGAATTGGAGAAAATGGCGACGTCGAGGAAACGGACGAGCCTGTGTTTCGCGTAAATCCTCAAACGAGAGCACAGCGTGAGAGCTCGTCGGATACTGACAGTGTTGAAAACCAGGATAAAGACTTCCCTGAATCAACAGTGCGCCATATTCTCATCAAAACAAACAAACAGATGAAGTTAGTTCGAAGACCACACAGGTTTAAATTAGATCACGGCACAAGGACACGAACGGGAGCGGCGCCGTTATGGTTTCAAGATGGAGGAGAAGGATCGGGGCTGATGCTGTCAAAGTCCTGATGCCCTCTAGAACCCACAACCCGCTACAATGTGACCTCCACCTGACTGAAGTGGTTCTGTTGGGAATGCACTGAAGAATGTTTTAGAGTTCTATGGACAAATATTTAACAACTGAAGCTCATGGATTTGTGAAGAATAAACAGGTTTACAATCTCTCTCTGTTGCACACCAGTTGGAGTAGGGCCCTGAAGAATTTTGAAATAAAGAATTTTGGTTACACTTCAGTACAGAATACAACAGCTATTCAAGTGCAAATTAGTATGACTTTTTGGTTAATTCACGTTTAATGGGTATTTATTAAGCATTTATTAGTGCTTATCCTACATGACCTATTCAACTACTAACTGACGTGTTCCCATGTGGGGTTGGGTTAGTGCACAATAATTAGCACTTAATTAGTTGTTAGTTAGTGAGGGATAATCTAAACTTTCTTAAGTCTTACTGGAATTTTAAATGGCTTCACTTTATCTGGGTCGTTCATGTATCAACAATAGACAAATTGATATGATTTAAATTGAATTCTGAAACTTCCAGAGCTCCCTGACTGCTCCCATTAAAATCAATTGAATTATTTAAATTTCCCAAAAAGAGGGTTTTACAACTTTTGTAGTGATTGGTGGTGATCGAAGGGACCAATGCCAATGGCACTTACTTGTTGACTCACTTCTGTCAGCCCGTCCCAGGGCAGCTTTGGTAACAGTAGTTTATCACTACCTTGAGTGGATAGAATGAATAATGCCACAGTCTATGATAATGTCATGAATAATTGATTCGGTTTTTGCTACACAAAACAGTCTATGCACAAAACCGAATCCAATTCATTATTAAACGATGCTGGTATTCGTAGCACCGTAGTTACAATAGTAACCTTCCTTCATTACTGCAGAATGGTACTTACTGCAGAATGGTACTTACTTACTGCAGAATGGTACTTACTTACTTACTGCAGAATGGTTCTTACTTACTTACTGCAGAATGGTTCTTACTTACTTACTGCAGAATGGTTCTTACTTACTGCAGAATGGTACTTACTTACTGCAGAATGGTACTTACTTACTTACTGCAGAATGGTACTTACTTACTTACTGCAGAATGGTACTTACTTACTGCAGAATGGTACTTACTTACTGCAGAATGGTACTTACTTACTTACTGCAGAATGGTACTTACTTACTGCAGAATGGTACTTACTTACTTACTGCAGAATGGTTCTTACTTACTGCAGAATGGTACTTACTTACTGCAGAATGGTACTTACTTACTGCAGAATGGTACTTACTTACTTACTGCAGAATGGTTCTTACTTACTGCAGAATGGTACTTACTTACTGCAGAATGGTACTTACTTCATTACTGCAGAATGGTTCTTACTTACTGCAGAATGGTTCTTATTTACTGCAGAATGGTTCTTACTTACTTACTGCAGAATGGTTCTTACTTACTTACTGCAGAATGGTTCTTACTTACTTACTGCAGAATGGTACTTACTTATTTACTGCAGAATGGTACTTACTTACTTACTGCAGAATGGTTCTTACTTACTTACTGCAGAATGGTACTTACTTATTTACTGCAGAATGGTACTTACTTACTTACTGCAGAATGGTACTTACTTACGGCAGAATGGTTCTTACTTACTGCAGAATGGTACTTACTTACTGCAGAATGGTACTTACTTACTTACTTACTGCAGAATGGTACTTACTTACTTACTGCAGAATGGTTCTTACTTACTTACTTACTGCAGAATGGTTCTTACTTACTTACTGCAGAATGGTACTTACTTACTGCAGAATGGTACTTACTTACTGCAGAATGGTACTTACTGCAGAATGGTTCTTACTTACTTCATTACTGCAGAATGGTTCTTACTTACTTACTGCAGAATGGTACTTACTTACTGCAGAATGGTACTTACTGCAGAATGGTTCTTACTTACTTCATTACTGCAGAATGGTTCTTACTTACTGCAGAATGGTACTTACTTACTTACTGCAGAATGGTACTTACTTACTTACTTACTTACTGCAGAATGGTACTTACTGACTGCAGAATGGTACTTACTTACTTACTGCAGAATGGTACTTACTGACTGCAGAATGGTACTTACTTACTTACTGCAGAATGGTACTTACTGACTGCAGAATGGTTCTTACTTACTTACTGCAGAATGGTTCTTACTTACTTACTCCAGAATGGTTCTTCTACTTACTTACTGCAGAATGGTACTTACTTACTTACTGCAGAATGGTTCTTACTTACTTACTGCAGAATGGTTCTTACTTACTTACTGCAGAATGGTACTTACTTACTTACTGCAGAATGGTACTTACTTACTTACTGCAGAATGGTTCTTACTTACTTACTGCAGAATGGTTCTTACTTACTTCCAGAATGGTTCTTACTTACTTACTGCAGAATGGTACTTACTTACTTACTGCAGAATGGTACTTACTTACTTACTGCAGAATGTACTTACTTACTTACTGCAGAATGGTACTTTACTCTGCAGAATGGTCTTACTTACTGCAGAATGGTCTTACTTACTTACTGCAGAATGGTCTTACTTACTTACTGCAGAATGGTACTTACTTACTTACTGCAGAATGGTACTTACTTACTTACTGCAGAATGGTACTTACTTACTTACTCCAGAATGGTACTTACTTACTTACTGCAGAATGGTACTTACTTACTTACTGCAGAATGGTTCTTACTTACTTACTGCAGAATGGTACTTACTTACTCAGAATGGTTCTTACTTACTTACTGCAGAATGGTACTTACTTACTTACTGCAGAATGGTACTTTCTTACTTACTGCAGAATGGTTCTTACTTACTCCAGAATGGTACTTACTTACTTACTGCAGAATGGTACTTACTTACTTACTGCAGAATGGTTCTTACTTACTTACTGCAGAATGGTACTTACTTACTTACTGCAGAATGGTACTTTCTTACTTACTGCAGAATGGTTCTTACTTACTGCAGAATGGTACTTACTTACTTACTGCAGAATGGTACTTACTTACTTACTGCAGAATGGTACTTACTTACTTACTGCAGAATGGTACTTACTTACTTACTGCAGAATGGTTCTTACTTACTTACTGCAGAATGGTACTTACTTACTTACTGCAGAATGGTACTTACTTACTTACTGCAGAATGGTACTTACTTACTTACTCCAGAATGGTACTTACTTACTTACTGCAGAATGGTACTTACTTACTTACTGCAGAATGGTTCTTACTTACTTACTGCAGAATGGTACTTACTTACTTCAGAATGGTTCTTACTTACTTACTGCAGAATGGTTCTTACTTACTTACTTCAGAATGGTTCTTACTTACTTACTGCAGAATGGTACTTACTTACTTACTGCAGAATGGTACTTACTTACTTACTGCAGAATGGTACTTACTTACTTACTGCAGAATGGTTCTTACTTACTGCAGAATGGTCCTTACTTACTTACTACAGAATAATACTTACTTACTGCAGAATGGTTCTTACTTACTGCAGAATGGTCCTTACTTACTTACTGCAGAATGGTACTTACTTACTTACTACAGAATGGTACTTACTTACTGCAGAATGGTACTTACTTACTACAGAATGGTACTTACTTACTACAGAATGGTACTTACTTACTGCAGAATGGTACTTACTTACTGCAGAATGGTTCTTACTTACTTACTGCAGAATGGTACTTACTTACTTACTGCAGAATGGTACTTACTTACTGCAGAATGGTTCTTACTTACTGCAGAATGGTTCTTACTTACTGCAGAATGGTACTTACTTATTTACTGCAGAATGGTTCTTACTTACTAACTACAGAATGGTTCTTACTTACTGCAGAATGGTTCTTACTTACTTACTGCAGAATGGTACTTACTTACTTACTGCAGAATGGTTCTTACTTACTGCAGAATGGTTCTTACTTACTTACTGCAGAATGGTTCTTACTTACTTACTCCAGAATGGTTCTTACTTACTTACTGCAGAATGGTACTTACTTACTTACTGCAGAATGGTACTTACTTACTTACTGCAGAATGGTACTTACTTACTTACTGCAGAATGGTACTTACTTACTTACTGCAGAATGGTACTTACTTACTTACTGCAGAATGGTACTTACTTACTTACTGCAGAATGGTACTTACTTACTTACTGCAGAATGGTACTTACTTACTTACTACAGAATGGTACTTACTGCAGAATGGTACTTACTTACTTACTGCAGAATGGTACTTACTGCAGAATGGTACTTACTTACTTACTGCAGAATGGTACTTACTTACTTACTGCAGAATGGTACTTACTTACTGCAGAATGGTTCTTACTTACTGCAGAATGGTACTTACTTACTGCAGAATGGTCCTTACTTACTGCAGAATGGTACTTACTTACTGCAGAATGGTTCTTACTTACTGCAGAATGGTACTTACTTACTGCAGAATGGTTCTTACTTACTTACTGCAGAATGGTTCTTACTTACTTACTGCAGAATGGTACTTACTTACTTACTGCAGAATGGTTCTTACTTACTGCAGAATGGTCCTTACTTACTTACTACAGAATGGTACTTACTTACTGCAGAATGGTCCTTACTTACTTACTGCAGAATGGTACTTACTTACTTACTGCAGAATGGTACTTACTTACTTACTGCAGAATGGTTCTTACTTACTGCAGAATGGTTCTTACTTACTACAGAATGGTACTTACTTACTGCAGAATGGTTCTTACTTACTGCAGAATGGTACTTACTTACTTACTACAGAATGGTACTTACTTACTGCAGAATGGTTCTTACTTACTGCAGAATGGTACTTACTTACTTACTGCAGAATGGTACTTACTTACTTACTGCAGAATGGTACTTACTTACTTACTGCAGAATGGTACTTACTTACTTACTGCAGAATGGTCCTTACTTACTTACTACATAATGGTACTTACTTACTTACTGCAGAATGGTACTTACTTACTGCAGAATGGTACTTACTTACTGCAGAATGGTACTTACTTACTTACTGCAGAATGGTACTTACTTACTTACTGCAGAATGGTACTTACTTACTTACTGCAGAATGGTACTTACTTACTTACTGCAGAATGGTACTTACTTACTGCAGAATGGTACTTACTTACTTACTGCAGAATGGTTCTTACTTACTTACTGCAGAATGGTTCTTACTTACTGCAGAATGGTTCTTACTTACTTACTGCAGAATGGTTCTTACTTACTGCAGAATGGTTCTTACTTACTTACTGCAGAATGGTTCTTACTTACTTACTGCAGAATGGTACTTTCTTACTTACTGCAGAATGGTACTTACTTACTCCAGAATGGTACTTACTTACTTACTGCAGAATGGTACTTTCTTACTTACTGCAGAATGGTACTTTCTTACTTACTGCAGAATGGTACTTTCTTACTTACTGCAGAATGGTACTTTCTTACTTACTGCAGAATGGTTCTTACTTACTGCAGAATGGTTCTTACTTACTTACTGCAGAATGGTTCTTACTTACTTACTGCAGAATGGTACTTTCTTACTTACTGCAGAATGGTTCTTACTTACTTACTGCAGAATGGTACTTTCTTACTGACTTACTTACTTCATTACTGCAGAATGGTACTTACTTACTGACTGCAGAATGGTTCTTACTTACTTTTACTTCATTACTGCAGAATGGTAATTCTTTTCAGGCAGTGTGCAGAACACCCCCGTGCTGCAGCAGGACCCCACACAGAGAAACATGCTAACGAGATGCAAGGATGCTCCGCTCGCCAAGATGAATGTTTTCTGTTTTTACACTTTATATAATTTGACAAACGCTGTTTTTCCATAAAGTGTGTTTGGTGCAGGAGGCCTTCGCTGGAGGATCGAGTGGAGCATGGGTAAGCTAGCCTCACTCTGCAGGCGGTCATCCATGAAAACAGACCCCGACAACAAAGCATCTGCAGCATCCAAATAAAGCCCTCTGCCTGAGGACTGCAGGGAAGATCCCGCGGTCAGTCTGCACCTGTCCCAGGCCACACAGGTGTCTGAGACTTTAGATGTCCGCGGTGACGATGGGACAGAAAGAAAAGGCTAACAGGCTAATGCTAATATTGCATATACAGAGGGTAGGCCATAAACCTCCATTCGCAAAGACAATTTTACTTCACAGTTCAGACAGAATCTATAGCAGTATTTGACATCAGCGTGTGTCTAAAACTGTGGTGTCAGATGTAGGTTTGTTCCTGAGATTTGTAATCATAAAATAAACAGTTTAGAAGTCACTCACTGGAGTTTCATCTATTGATCAAATCGAGTCCCCTCATTAATCTGACAACCCAAATGTGAGGTTCATCCAGCTCTGTTTTGACGATGGGTTCATGTGACATCACAACATTCCTTAGAGCCTTTTGCTTAACATTGTGTTGGAGGACAGCTGAAACATCTTTACTGGTAACTCTCAAATCAGATTTAAAGTGGACATATCGTGTTTTGAAATAATTGATTTTTACATCTAAATCATTAATTTGTGGCCTATATAAAGCGTAACTGCAATGCCTGGGTCTGAGTCTCATTATTTGTAGCTCCACGGGCCTTTCTTCTACACCGTTTTTGAGGTCGGTCTGAGAGCAACCTGTTTTGGTGCTGTCTCTTTAAATGCAAATGAGGCGCTTTTGACCACGCCCCCATCCAGGTGACACAGGTTCAACTCCACCCCGAGCGGCCATTTTTGTAGTTACTAAGCACGGATACAATTATCTCATAGAAACTTCTCATTACATCGCAAACATGAAGCAGGCCTTCCTCATTGACTGAAAGCAAATGTTTCATTCTTAGTCCAGTCTTATTATCGACTCTTTTCTTTTTAGCTTTGGGATCCATGCGCACAGTCTATGATGCTCACACGCCTGTTTGTTTACAACAGCGGCCGCCTGGCACGGGCCTACGTCGCAAGATATGACACACTACGTTGACAGAAATGTTTAAATTGAATATTACTTATGCACAATTTTACAGCATTTAAAAACGTTAAGAAAGTTTTTCCTTCTACAGAAGGAAAGAGACGCATGCGCCTCCGGAGCCGCAGGTTGCCGACTCCTAGTTTATACAGTATGTGGAAGCAAATACTGTAGAGGATCAGGATATGTGCAGTTTCAACAATAAAATAAAATGCAATAGTCTACATTACAAGAGAGTAATAAACATGTCTCAGAGTGAGGGAGGTGGACACAGACAACACTATTGTTTGTTACAGGGATGAGAATTGGTCAAAAAAGACTGAAATGCATATTGTCAGCCATTTGCTGGCTCTAAATCTGTTTAATTTGTTCACAACATATTACTTTTGGGCTCAAACATGAACTTTTAATGCAATGCAAAATGTAGGTATCAGAGCTTTATTTAGGGCGTTTAATCGCGCTTCGAGAGGAGAGGGGAGACGTGGACTGTTTCCTGCAGCAGTGTATTTATTGGGTGCACAGATTACTCAAAGACACGCATGGTCCTGTGCGCGTTTATGGGGTTGGGTACATGGCCACGTTGAGGCTGCGCGCTCAGCCACTACACGGTGGAGCGGCTGCGAGCGGCTGGACGCTCACAGCCTCTCGCAGCCACTGGACGCGGAAGCTGCTCATTACAAAGCGGCCGCAGATGCCCCGGAACACTGCGGCCGCTGAGGTGGCGGAATCCAGTTCGAGTACATACAGCAGGTGCCCCGCTCGAACAATTCTCAACGGATTTACACTTCCATAAACATGTGTTTTGTATGAGGCAGACAGACCGGCCCAAATATGGGCATCGGCCCTTTGGGCATTGCCCGGTACGCCCGATGGCCAGTCCAGCCCTGTTCGCTGGCATCCTTGAGCTTGGACTACAAATTCGAAGTGATGCACAGTAGAGGAGGGCTGGGCCGAAGTGTTTTGTTAGACGCCCATGCCCTTATATAGCAGTCTCGCTGCAAATACTGTGACGTAATAATTCTAAACACGTAATAGAGAATGGCAAAATCAGAACGGGTTGAAAAATCTTACCTAAACAGAATATGAAGTGTTCTCTGTAACCCATGAAGAGACTGATTTCAACTTTTTCGCACTTCTAGAGGCTCCAACTACACAACATAAGGCATTTAAGGCACAAAAAGTGGATTTTTCATGATATGTCCCCTTTAATTCCTCTGTTTCCTGGGCCAATCTGCATGAAACAAAAACTGTCACAAAGTTCTGTATCTTTTATGTCAGCATATCAACTATGGTCGATTTTAATTTTATTATTTCAAAGTTTAGAGTTGTGCTTAATATTCATTTCTTGTCTTGTGGGACCCTCACTCCTACTGTTCTGTATCCTTAATTATTTTCTCATAAAGGTGTCTAGAAGTTGTGACAATATTCATAATCATATGCATGATGCTGGCCAGTAGAAAGGCTTTTCAGACTAAATAATATTATGTTGGCCTTGTGAAACTAATCACTCAAATAATCTGGGAAAATAATTGTTTTCTACATCTACATCTGCATCAAAAATGTCTTACATAGTTTTGTTGGGCCTGCCCTCAAACTGAAATGGAATTCTAGAACATGAACTCAACCAACCTTGAACGTCAACATCTCTGGTATGTTCTAGGGATGTCCCAATAGCATACCAGAGTGAACCAGTTTTTAACCCTGTGCTACCCTCGGGTTACATTGACCCGCTGCAGTGATTCTAAAATACCCTGAATTTTGATGACTTGTCATAACTTGACCAGCCCTGGATCATTTAGACCCTTAAGATCAGGGGTCTCCAACCTGTGGCTCGGGAGCTACCAGTAGCTTGCCAGCCCCTTTCAGGAAGCTCGCCAAAGCATTTAGAATTTAACAAATGATCTTGAATGAATATATTTTGAGTAATTAGTTATTATAATACATATTATAAGTATCAATATAGGGTTATGCAGTATTATGTTATATTTTCCATATGTTCTCCATGTTTTGTTGTTGTTTTTAGATAGATTTTTATTAAAACTGCAAAAAGGAGTAGCTCTCCGATTGAAAAAAGTTGGAGAACCCGGCTTTAGACCCGATATTTAGGGTCAGGTCATTTTGATCCAAGGGTAGCACAAAGATCACAAAATGCATAAACCACTGTCATGCAGATGTGTCAATCTCTATCCAATGCACGACTACGTTTCATTTAGTTTCAGAATACTGGGAGTCCTAGTGTCAAACGAAACTGCATTGAAACAGTGGTGATTTCAAACTACTGCTGCACATAATGCTAATGTTGTACTTTGTCTTTTACAGATTTCATCATAATAGATGAAAACCCAGAAGACGATGTCCTCATTAGAGACGAACCAGTATTCAATAAACCAGAAGAATTTGCCAAACCGGAAGAAGAGGATTATCCGTATACTATAATCGCTGTGACAATTGGAGACAACGGAAATGTTGAAGAAACAGATGACTCGGCTTTCAGCTTGGAGACTCAGAGACTGGCTCCAAATCATGAGCAGGAATCAACCCAAGAGAATGATTCTTCTGAAACGGACAATTCAGAAGACTGGAACGACTTCTCCGAGTCCTTGGAGCCTTCTGCAAAGAGAGCTCCAAATAAGTTCAGTAAAACCATCAGGAAAGGGGATTCGCACCCATGCCCTTATTGCGAGAAGGAATTTGAGAGGAAATATAACTTGGAGAATCACATAAGGATACACACAGGAGAGAAACCCTTTGGTTGCTCAATTTGTAAAACAAGATTTTCATCCAAAACCGGTCTCAATACACACAAAAAGAAACGGCATTCGCATGTAAAAAGTCCAATGTGGAAAAATGCGGATTCGGACGCTGAAGACTATGCAGACGAGTTTGATTCGGACTGTTCTTTCAGTTGCTCAGTTTGCGAAAAAACTTTTAAATCCAAAACTGTTCTAAGGAGACACATGAAGAGTCATCCCACATTTTTAAACAGCCAAATAAGCGAGACATCGATTACAAAACCAGATGCACATAAGAGTTCCATAGAAGCAAATTTGCGGTGTTCGTGCTGTGACAAGGCATTTTCATCCAGCAGATCGCTCAAAATACATGAAAGTCGAAGGGCAAGGAACATGCGAGAAAAACCGTATTCATGTGACCAGTGTGGGGTGAGAACTCGGGACAAAGCGTGGATGTCTCGGCACATACTGTCGCACAGCCGAGCCAGACCGCACGGCTGCAGCTTCTGTAAGAAAAGGTTCATCACGAAAGACGCTTTGAGATCGCACTTGAACTGCCACACTCAAGAACGACCTTACAGCTGTTCAGTCTGTGAGAAAACCTTCAAACACCGCGGCAATTTGTACATGCACAAGAAAAAGCACGGCCACGGGCACGGTTCAGGGATGCGTGTGAGCTGCTCCCTCTGTTATGAAAGCTTCGACAATGACACCGCTTTGAGACTGCATTTGGTGATGCACAAGCATTCACCCAAAAGTTCAGCCCCGGTGGTCAGTTGTCCAATTTGTCATAAAAGATTTAAAGAGTATAATCTACCTCTACACATGCCCATCCACACGACAGAAAGCATTTATTCAGTGATGGATCCGCTGGAGGTAACGCCGATACCAGAGGAGATTCCAGAAATAAAACCCGCGCAGAATGAAACGCCAAAACCCTTGATAAAACGAGAATGTCCGATTTGTCACAAAGCGGTTTGCAATGTCTCTCGCCACATGCTCACGCACAACGGAGGCGACCACGCTCTGCCCGACAAACCCTTCGGCTGTAAAGACTGCGGAGCGAAATTCTGGAAAAGCTCGAGTTTGGCGTACCACTTGCGAACTCATAATGTCAAACGACCCTTTCGCTGCGCAATTTGTAAAAGAGGATTCAATTCCAAACACACGTACGAGGTTCACTTTAAAAAGAAGTGCGCCGTCCCGGAATTTAAAAACGAAGGCTCCAACGCTTTCAGTTGTAGAGATTGCGGCGCGAGATTTTCCAAAAGTATAAGTTTGTCTTATCACATGAGAACTCACAAAGTCAAACGGGCGTTTCGCTGTGCTGTCTGTCTCAGAGGATTTGACGCTAAACATAAATACGACAGACATTTTCGAACGCACTTTAACAAACCCGTTGGCGTTCCCACTGATCCATCAAAACCCTTAAAATGTCCAGAATGCGGACTAGAATTTTCCAGAAGCCTCAGCTTGCAGTACCACATAAGAACTCACAAAGTCAAGAGGGCATTCCGCTGTGCAATATGTAAGCGAGGATTCGATACTAAGGAGAGATATGACGGGCATTTTAGACGAAACTGTATCAAGCTAACTGAAGATCAACCTGAACGAATAAACGGAGCAGACACGCAACCAGAGGAACCCGATTCTCAAGAAAGATTAGGCGAAACATCCACTTTGGAACCAGAAACACAGACTACTTTCAGCTGTTCTCTCTGTCCGAGGCAACTTCCGACCAAACTTCTTTTACGATCCCATCTGTATCACCACAAGACAAAAGACCTCAAAAAGTTTGCGTGCAAAGAGTGCGGCCTGCGGTTTCGCGATGAGGAGTGGCTGGTGCGTCACATGGAGATCCACGACTCGGCGCGACCGTTCCACTGCGAGATCTGCGACAAACGGTTCTCCCAGCAGTTCGCTTACGACTCCCACAAGAGGATCCACACCGACGAGAGGCCGTACCCCTGCACCGTCTGCAACCACTCCTTCAAACACCGCAGCAATCTGAGGTTCCACATGAGGACGCACACGGGCGAGAAACCCTTCAGCTGTCCCATCTGCTTCCAGGGCTTCACCAGGAACTCCAGCGTGCGAAGACACGTCGAAGGGCATAAAGGCTACAACCGAGGCCCGCTCGAGGGCGCCACGCAACCCTTCATCTGTTCTATTTGCGGGTTCGGGTTCAACACTAAGCTCAACTTGCTCTATCACAAGCGGAGCCACAAGACCAGAAGACCTCTGCGCTGCGTGGTGTGTAAAGCCAAACACTACTCGATGCAGGAGCTGAACGACCACATGAGGATGCACTCGTGTGTGGTGAAGCTGATGCGGATGGAGGAGCCGCTGGACCACAGTGACTTGTCAACCCAAGAAAGTCCGGTTGAATCAGTCGCGAAGCATTTGGATGCCGATTTGGAATAATTGCATGGAGATGTAGTTGTACATTTGATAGAAACTGACACATTTGCATGACAGTGGTTCATGTATCTTGAATTTTAAAGGTGCAATGCTTATATTTTCACATAGACTGAAGGTCCCTTGTTTTTTCACTATGTATCTTTTTAACCATTGTGCTATCCTCGGGTCAAATTCACCCTCCAGTGATTTAAAAATGCCCTGAATTTTGATGATTTTTCCTAGCGTGACCAGCCCTGGGTCATTTAGATTCTTTTAGACCCTAATTTAGGATATTCACATTACAAAAGTCATGAGAGAATTCACACCGGAGAAAATCCATTTACAGGTGACTTAGAACTGCAGCAGAGCGCAAAGTTACAGATTATTTTTATACCCTAATTTTGGGTCTAAAAGGGTCTTACCACTACTTTCAATCATTGTGGCGGGTCATTTTAACCCAAGGGCAGCACAGGAGTTAAAAAACTGGTTAACTTTAACCGGTCACTGTTAATCACAAAGGTTACAGTCCTTATTACTGGAACATGAGAGTCAAACCGGTCCTCAAAGAGCCAGTGTGGCTGCGGGTTTTCATTCCACACTAGACTCAACCCACTTCCTCAGAGTCCAGCCTTAACCTGGAGCCTTGAGGATAAGAGTGTAGTCTAGTGCGTTCCTGCTTGGTTGGAATGAAAACCTGCAGCCACGGTTTGACACTCTCGTACCACAATCACTACAAGAAGAAAACCAGCGATGTCCCAAAAAGAGATAAAACCTGCGCAAAAGCAAAGTCAGTAAATCGATTGTATTTGGAACATTTGTCCTTGTTAACTTTATTGTGTTGTATGTACATATGTGACATGTTTATTTGATTGTGTGTTACAGTCATCAAAATATATTGCACTTTAACAGGGGCAATATTGTATAATAATGCAATAGCCACGTACAATAATCACAATTGAATTAAGTTGGCTGAGGATTTAACTGTCTTTTATTGAGAAGAACAATGTAATATATATGTGACGTGTAATAAAATACTTTTTTGTACAGATTTGTTTGAATTTAATGTAATGAAAGCCCCGTTTCCACCAGCCCTACTCAGCTCCAACTCTAACCATGTCCACCGGCTCTGTTTTTCCAGTATCAAGTACAATTTCAGTGTTTAGTGTTAAGTTTTTCAAGTGTTCCAACTGATGATTATTGGACAGAGTTCTACTGGAAGCCAAGGTTACCAAGGAATTTCCACGGATACTGGTTTGTTGTGGGTAGGTCGCTACTAAAGTGTAATATAAATACACCCAGGTGGAGTAGAATAGAGCCACGGTGGACCGGTGGAAACAGGGCTTAGTTTGGTTCTTCATTCAATTATAAAACCTTGAAACTAAAGAATGAAAATCACAGAAAATATTTTACAGTTCAACAGTTTTCTTTCTTCAGTAAAATTTCTGCTCTCGATTCTAGCTGTGAACGCTCCATGTCCCGCCCCCAAGAAAGTGACAGGGTGTAAGAATCAAATGTTGCGAGAAAACACCCCCATATATAGTTTATACCATACTGTAGATATAGAAGTCTTTTATTAACCCAGGTGCTAAACTCGGGGTTCAAAGTTTGATTCTATGGGGCGAGAGGATAGTTCAGTTTGATCCAGTGTTAAAATCAATATCCGTTACTTTACAAATTGTGAAAAGGGGGTGTAACATTTTGAGGTGGTCCTGATTGGTCAAAACATAATTCAAATGATCTAGGCCCCTAGATATGCCAAAGAGAAGACGTTTTTAAAATATTTTTATTGTTGGAAAATACTGCACACAATAGCTCGTGTCCCATGGTCAGAAACATACATTCTTTTAAAGATGAAACACAATTTTAGTTTCTGACCATCACCTTTAGGGATTAATGCCTTGATAAATATTGGTTTTATTTCAAAGCCGTTTTTACAACAGTTTATTAAGCTATGTAAAAAAAATAGGCTGTGGTTAAATACCTAAAAACCATCCATGTGCCCAGTATTAATCAAGTATGTTTATCAGACTATAGACAGAATACTTTCAATAATTTAGCATCTAAAACATGTATTCACAGAAAGTGAAAGTTCTGACACAATCACTGAGGTGTAACAATCGTAGATACACAAGTCAAATATTGACAATGTCCCCGAGAACAGGCAGTGTGACTTAAAACAAAACACTTTTCAACTTCTGTCTGGAGGAAGGTACTGTGAACACCTGCCCTAATGGAGACTCTATCACTTGGTCTGAAAAACATTTATTTACACCTTTTGTTCATCACGTGTTTAAATATGTTCTTAATGTAAATTTGCCTCCGTCAGAGTTACTCAGTGTACCTTTGATCATAACGAACCATATCTGTCATGATTCCTCTTGCATGGCTCCCTCTGTTTCTTGTATAGAGTCCATTTCTTTGTTTACTTCCTGGTTGTGAATGGTTTTCTTCTGCTGAGCTGGAGACGGTTCAACAACACTGTCCTCTTCCATTCTACTCTCCACATGTCGTTCATCAAGTACAATCTGATCTCCATCTAATCCAGCTTCATCCACGCCTTCCACCTCCATATCTCTGGCTGCTTCTGTTTCTAAGTCTTGTCCCGTGACGTTGATGGGGTTTGTGGGAGCATTGTCCAACCTGTGGCCCCCGGTCTCGTCTGGGACACGTCCTGGGCACGTGGGGGTCCTCGGTGTGGGCGTGGTTTTGGCTTGGCGGATACAGTTCATCCATTGTTGTTTGTTAAAAGTGTCACTGGCCTGGAAACAGTGGCTCTGTCCTCCCACTTTACACAAGACTCTGAAGAAGTTCTTGGCTGAAAAAGAGAATTTATTTAGTTAGTCCAACAAAACAAACATTAGGTTGTGTTCAAGTGCCACAAAACATTGTAGAATCTTTATTTAAAATGGAGCAGGAATTATTCTGTTTATGTGTTTTGGATTCCAATCTCTCTAATTAAAGGCACAGTTTGTAATGAAGGTACTGTACGCACTCTTAGTGGTCTACTATTCCGGCAACAAAAGATGTAATGTAACTAATGACTTTATAATTACTGTAGGAGCCATTGCCTATTGGTTCGTGGGTATGGTTTCTATGGCAACGTGTGGGTGTCGCTTCCTGCTCAGTGACAGGTAGAGGGGAGGAGCCGGGTAGCAGTATTTTTTCGTTGACCGCACACTTTTGTACCATACTCTTTTGTTTCCTGTTACTCATAGGCCTGTATCGTATGCACTGTAAGAATCATGAATCGTTGCTATTAATTAAATCCACAAAACGCATAACGTGCCTCCAGCGTGTTCTTTACAATCGGCTGCACGTCATCCATTATACTGGACCCGCACTCTTCTCTCCAGAAGCGACATAGGTTTGGGTCGCTACAATTACAGCTACATTCCATCTTTTGTCGTCAGAAAATGTGCATGTACGTTGTAGCCCGCTCGTTTGTCAGGCAGCGGCTGCGTTTTGGCGGCGTGGCGGAGGCGCTGGGTACGACGGCTCGATGCATGCAGCAAAATCATAGACTGTAAATATTTACGGAGGGAGTGACGCCTTCTTCGCCGTTTAAACTTATGTGTCGTCCCTTTTCCCTCCTGCAGACTTTTTTTCAAAATGGCTGCGAGTGGCAATGCGAGCATGAAAATATGAAAAAAGTAGTAGTAGTAATCTTTATTTATATACCGCCTTTTCACTGCACATCGGAGTCTCAAAGCGGTTTACAATTGTTGTTTTTTGGGAGTGGGGGCCGCCAGTACAGGAGGCACATGTCAGACCTATTGTACATATTTTTAGTGGTAGGGGAAACCGGAGCACCCGGAGGAAACCTACGCAGACACAGGGAGAACATGCAAACTCCACTCAGAAAGGCCCTGGTCCAACCGGGATTTGAACCCAGGACCTTCTTGCTGAGAGGCGAGAGTGCTATCCACTCAGCCACCGTGCCGCCCACAAAGGCATTTGCGCATGCGTCAGACGGCCCAAGCCTGGACACATGCCATTCATTTCATTTGACTTTTCAGTGCATTCAAAAGTCCACAGCCGCTAAACTAGGCTGGACCCAAAAAAAATACTACCCTTAGCATTGATAGCACCTGGAATGTAGCAATGAACCGAGAGGAACTTTTGGACCATCCTGTAAAGCCTTTTCTGAGAGAAAAAAGGCAGCATAAGAATTCATTGGATAATTCTGTTTCCTGGTACACCCCCACTGGTAAGGAGCCGGGACCCGCCCACACTGAGCAAAATGAAGTTGATCAACTCAAGTTTTTAGCGTGACTCAGGTGCGACAACCAATCAGAGAGCAGCAAAACGGTCATGGGGACACAAGCCGCTCAGAGTTCACATTCTATCGTTAAGTTCTGATCCCGAAGATAATAACGGACCGGTTATTTCTAGTGGTAATGATAGGACTCATCCACAGAGGCTGAATTTGAATAAACGTACGTCTAAAACAAATAAAAAGCAGCGGCGGTGGGAGCGCAGCTATGGAGTTGCAAAGGCCCCTCCCACATCATATTAAAGCGGCTAAGCTAGCATTAGCACGTGCACTTCAGTACTGACTTCTCTCGTTGTTGCTGAACGCTCCTCGGATGGACCCGCCCACTCTCATCTCCCCGTCCGATAGGTCCTCCAGCTCCAGGTGCTCGAGGGGGATTGGCTGACGGCAAAGCTGGTACCTGATTGGCTGTTCCGAGCTGGTGACGGAGCGAGTGATGAGCAGCACGTCCTGGAAGAGGAAAACGTGCAGCTTCTACGATAGAGAAACGAGAAGAGAAAGAGCTTAAATATCCATGGTTTCAGAAGCCACAGTTGTTAATTTTTCAATACAAAATCTCGTATCTTTTGAATGGAAAAAATCTCTCAGATAGTTGCATGAAACAGAAATGCTCTAAATCAAAATAAGGTTTTTAATGCGTTTTAATCATTTTTATAGTTGTAAATATCGTTGTGGGCTGGTTAATATACCACAATCTTTGCAGTAGTAATAGTCTCTAAAATATACCATATACAATACAAATACAGAAGTGTCAAACTCATGGTGGTCGGGGCCGAAAGAATAGAAGGGATATGCTTTTGCTTATAATTGTTTTTTTTCATTATGCATATATATTATTATAATTTAACATGGGTTTCACTATTATTTTCTGGTTTAATTTTTCTAAAAATCAATCAAACTGGACTAACTTTATCAATCACAATTCTGATGATAAGTTGGTCTTGGCAGGAGCCTGAGTGTGACCCGCCCGCTGTAGGCTGTGTTGCTGCTGTAGAGTTCTGGTTCAGTTTGAGGACTGGGGCCAATACAAATCTATGGGAAAGAAGCCATTTTGGATAGAAACGTTAAATGTTTCCCCAGATTTTTATTTTCTTTAGTATTCTCATGTCTGAAAGTCTTTTCTACTATCAACATCATGCATATGTTTTTGAATATTGTCACCATTGTTTTCATGTAGGGACAAAGAAGATGTGAAACTCTTCTGTTTTTGCCCTGCCCTCCACCACAATAAACTTCAGGCTCTTAGGAAAGTTGTGATGTCACTTAAAGACCTTATGCAGGGTTTAAAAAAAAAAATTGTGGATATCAAAATTGCATGACAGTTAATCAATTATTGTCAATCTGAAATAGATTCCAGCAAAAAAAATCCTATATTTTATAAAAAGAATGTATTTTTAATTAATTTAAGTTGTCTAACCTGTGTGTGACGTCATAGCGGGTAACGCCCACACATTGAAAGCCATGGATCTATGCCACAGATACTCTTCTCTCCACTGATGTCCGACACAATACTGCCCTCTACAGGTGTCGACAGCTCATTACACATATATTTCCGTTTGAGAGTGAAAATGTAAACCAATTAGGGCTGTCAAACGATTAATTTTTTTTAGTTGATTAATCGCACAGTAATGATGAGTTAACTCACGATTAATCGCATTTTTAACATTCTATTTCAAATCCACTCCAATTGAAGTTAAATGAGATTTTCAAATATAATGACACATTGTTATTCATACCAAATGTACTTAAATCTGTTTGACTTGCTCACAACCTTCTACTTTTGGGTACAACCAACAAGAGCTGTTAATGAAAGGGAAAATGTAGGTACCCCAGCTTTAATTTTGCGAGTTTGGTTGCATTTCAGCGTGTCTCCTCCTCTCCTCCGTGTGTCACACAACATCAGAGAATGGCCCTGTGCGTGTATATATATGCGTGTATTATATGACCACGTTACCGCTGTCACCATCACACACGCACGTGTCCGCGGCATTCTGAGTGATATTATTATAAATGGGCGGGTCATTCTGAGTGATATTATTATAAATGGGCGGGTCATTCTGAGTGATATTATTATAAATGGGCGGGTCATTCTGAGTGATATTATTATAAATGGGCGGGTCATTCTGAGTGATATTATTATAAATGGGCGGGTCATTCGGACATGCGATTGACTGCCAGCCTATTTCAGAACAGGTACTCCCATATTGCCAGCCGTTTCTGATGATTTTTACTGAATTTTCAAGACTCACAAAATATTGTGTACTATGACTATCTAAAATCCAAAACCAGATTCTGAAAGAATGGACTGTCTACTTTCATCAGCAAAAATAATTTTGTTTCTAGTTTCTCTTGTTTCGTTCCCCTGTAATCCCCAGTCGAGTAGAGGTAAGTTTTATTGAAATCACCAGAAAGCTGAGAAAAAAGAGGCACTTGTGCATCTAGCTCAGGGGTGTCATTCATACGGCCCGCGGGCCGGAACCGGCCCGCCAAGAGATTTGACACGGCCCGCGGCTCATTTATGTAAAAATATAATAATAATACATTTTGAAAAGCCGCTCCGCGACGCGAGGCTCCGCGACGCGAGGCTCCGCGACGCGACGCCGCAGCGCCGCGCTCAGGGGTGAGTCCAGTGAGTCTGTAGTGGCTCCACCAGAGCGGTGCTGGAGGAATAACTTATCTTAAACTACAAGACTCGGCGAAAAATACGGCACTTTGAGCGGAGAATTGAGAAAAAAAGAAGATAAACCTGTCTGGCCCTGAAGACACAGCAGTCTGTTTGTGCCCAGAGCGAGAGGTTAGTTCTGCTGCTGTAAAGGGAAGCTACCTGTGCTAACAACATTAGCATTAGCATCGCAGCCGCACAGTGAGAGAGAGTTTGTTAAAACTCTCACAGGCTGCAGACATGGTCTGAGAAACCACTCGCTTTTACCAACATGTTGCCATTGATAAGAGACTGATGTTACTGATGTCACATATTAATTTGTGGTGTTACTGAAACTATCAGAGGAGTTTTGAGCGCTGCTGCTGGTGCTGCTGCTGGTTCTGCTGTTGTTGCTGGTGTGTTGGACAGTGTGGACTGGTACCGATGGTAAAAACAGGTGTAGTGACAAAGCTGCAAATGGAGGTGATGATTTTTGGACATTTGACTGTATTTTACACAGAGACACTGCTGCAGTCGTTATGGATCACGTTATGGAAGTTGTTTTATTCATTTCAAATGAATCATGGTCAGTTTGATGCTTTCTCTGTGATAATAACATAACCATGGACCTTACCACACTGAAGATGGTTAATGTGATAATAACATAACCATGGACCTTACCACACTGAAGATGGTTAATGTGATAATAACATAACCATGGACCTTACCACACTGAAGATGGTTAATGTGATAATAACATAACCATGGACCTGACCACACTGAAGATGGTTAATGTGATAATAACATAACCATGGACCGTACCACACTGAAGATGGTTAATGTGATAATAACATAACCATGGACCGTACCACACTGAAGATGGTTAATGTGATAATAACATAACCATGGACCTGACCACACTGAAGAAGGTTAATGTGATAATAACATAACCATGGACCTTACCACACTGAAGAAGGTTAATGTGATAATAACATAACCATGGACCTTACACACTGAAGATGGTTAATGTGATAATAACATAACCATGGACCTTACCACACTGAAGATGGTTAATGTGATAATAACATAACCATGGACCGTACCACACTGAAGATGGTTAATGTGATAATAACATAACCATGGACCTGACCACACTGAAGATGGTTAATGTGATAATAACATAACCATGGACCTGACCACACTGAAGAAGGTTAATGTGATAATAACATAACCATGGACCTTACCACACTGAAGAAGGTTAATGTGATAATAACATAACCATGGACCTTACACACTGAAGATGGTTAATGTGATAATAACATAACCATGGACCTTACCACACTGAAGATGGTTAATGTGATAATAACATAACCATGGACCTGACCACACTGAAGATGGTTAATGTGATAATAACATAACCATGGACCTTACCACACTGAAGATGGTTAATGTGATAATAACATAACCATGGACCTGACCACACTGAAGATGGTTAATGTGATAATAACATAACCATGGACCTGACCACACTGAAGAAGGTTAATGTGATAATAACATAACCATGGACCTGACCACACTGAAGATGGTTAATGTGATAATAACATAACCATGGACCTGACCACACTGAAGATGGTTAATGTGATAATAACATAACCATGGACCTGACCACACTGAAGAAGGTTAATGTGATAATAACATAACCATGGACCTTACCACACTGAAGATGGTTAAGCTGATAATAACATAACCATGGACCTGACCACACTGAAGAAGGTTAATGTGATAATAACATAACCATGGACCTGACCACACTGAAGATGGTTAATGTGATAATAACATAACCATGGACCTTACCACACTGAAGATGGTTAATGTGACAATAACATAACCATGGACCTGACCACACTGAAGAAGGTTAATGTGATAATAACATAACCATGGACCTGACCACACTGAAGATGGTTAAGCTGAGGTGCTGTGTTAAAGTGCTTTTTTCTATCTACCTACTTTACCTTTGTGTTTTCTCTGTAATGAGCCTTAAAACAAAGCTAACATACAGATATTAATATACATATTGTGAAATACCATTTTCAATGTAATACTGTAAATACATTACATTATTTGCACTATGGAAAACTCACTGTTACATTTAAGTTTGTAACAGAAAACTGAGTATTAAAGGACAGTGTTTTAAAGGAAGTTTTAAATAAATGTGTTTATGTGCTCAAAAAGTTGGACTTTGTACCGTTTTTGGATATTTTTGTAGAGCATCTCCTGGTCCGGCCCACTTGAGATCAGATTAGGTTGTATGTGGCCCCCGGACCAAAATGAGTTTGACACCCCTGATCTAGCTGTTTTCAAACCATTCATAGAGCAATGCTGCCATCTGCTGGCTCGATAGAATATTGCCTCAAGCCTTACATATTTGATACAATAGACATTTGGGAACGCAATGGCAGTTAATGCGTTAATTATTTTTTTAACGCGTTAATGAAAACGGTAATTAACGTGAATTAACGCGATAATTTTGACAGCCCTAAAACAAATACCAAATTGTAAACAACTTACAGCGTTGAAACGTACCCACTCTGACGTCACCAAGGGCTGTGAATTTTTTTCGTCTCTAAGGGCGTTGCTATGGGGTTATTTCGATTTCGGGGGATCAGACAAAAAAAAAAAAAGATTTTGAAACCTTTAGTAGTTCTCTTCTAATATAAAATGGTACTAAAACTGTATTTCTAAATCAATCAAACCCTGCATAAGGTCTTTATATGCAACCTATTGATAAACTTATTTGTCTTAGATAAATATTGAATGTATCGTTTACAATCCAATATTTTCAAAGATGAGGATGGATGGGGGACCTCTGTCTGTTAGAATGACGTTTTTTTGGCTTGGCTCTGCATTTGGGACCCAAGGCAAAAAAGAAAAATCATGCAGAACCCGCCTGCAGATGGCGCCATTGGTGACAGAACGTGCTTTAGGTAGACCGTGAACTCACCACTCCCCGGTGGTTCTTCAGCTCTCCGTGGCAGCTCAGCGTTCGGGAGCGGTCGATCAACTCGTGTCTTTGTCCTTCCTCAGAATAAACCAGTCTCTCTTTGTAAAACTCGCACTCCGACTCTCCCGTCTGCCGGTTTATGTCTGCCACCACGCTCTGCACCATCGCCATCTGCAGGACAAACGTGGAATTACAACCACGGCCACACACCAACAGCCGCAGTGCACGTGATGGTGGCAAGTTTATTTTAAAGCTGGGGTACTTAACTACTTAACGATTACATTAATTGAGTTTTACGGTTTTACTTCTTACATGTATGTGTATGTATTTAAAGCTGGGTTTTTTTGTAAATATTTTTTTTTTTATCTTTCGTGCCTGTGAAGCACTTTGGACAGCTGGTGTTGCTGTAAATGTGCTATACAAATAAAGCTGACATTGACATTTATTTTTCAGTAATAATATATTTTTTTAAAGATTTTTTTTATGATAACCTTGTACTTTTATCCTGTTAAACATATTTTCATATTTGTAAGACCGAGCCACAGGTGAAACACTTTAGTGCGGGGAAGACACAGGGGAACAGGACAGGAAGTAGAATAAAAAGTATAAAATAACTATATTAACCAACGGCTCTGTGTGTTTTTTATCATTGCATTGAACGGTTTGATTCTCTGATCTGTGTTGGAAAATGCAACGGTTTGTAAAGTCCTCAAATATCTTCATTTTTTGCCAGGTTCATGCAAATATCTACGTGTCTCATCTTCACACTGGCCTGGACTCACCGCCTCCTCCAGTCCTTGCCGGTCCGGGTGCTCGTTGTCGGTGTGGCGCAGGATCTCTCTCAGCAGCAGGGGGTATTTGACGAGCCGGCTCCGTGGGATGTCCAGAAAGCTCCACAGCTCCAGTTTCCTGCTGAAGGGAGAGAGCAGGCAGCGCTGGAGGAAATCCTGCACCCTGCACTCCTGCTTCTTCTGGTCCAGCAGTGCTTTGGCCTTCACCTGGTTACTGCAGTACGGGGTGTATTCAGACAGACACGGCACCTGTGCACAAGAGAAAGCATCATTTCAACCTGTATCTACTTCCTGTTTCAATCTGAAGAGACTCGGACAGACAAAACAGGCGGTTGGTCACGGTCAACACTAGCCTGGTCGTACCACACCATAGTACAAATTACATTTCGTACTAAGGTCTGGATTTGCTCCATTGAGCTCTGTTAACAGGGGGGAGGGTTAACTCCTTTTGCAGATTGAAACGATTGGATTTTAGTTTACTGTGACATATGTAATGAGCCCGAGTGAGTCGTTAGCATTTAGCCTAGCTTTAGCCATCTCCTTTGCCGCTAACGGAGCCCGTGAGGAGTAGCGCCATAATTTTTGCCAGCGATTACATTTGCGAAACATTCCTCTTGCTCCGGCTTCAATTTCTTGATAGAACCAGAACAGATTACTTTACTATCACATTCTTCGCCAAACTACAATCTGCCCGCGCAAACTCTTGACGTCACCAGCCTTCTAAGTTTTTTAATTCTTGAGTGCGCAGCTAATGAGCTTTAACTCATTGGCTCATTAAGTGCGGCAGACATCATTATAGTGAAAAAGACGTTTTTTAAGATAAATATTTAGGGTGGTGACTTTAGGCGTTCAAGTGAAAGGGTTAAAGAAGCAGTGTATGTAACATTCTGGCCAAGAGTGGTACTGCAGCCTCTCCCACTCTCCCTGACTCAGGTTGCCAGATATGCAAACGAATCCAGCTGGGACCATAACAGCTGAATAGACAAGAGTTTTGTCAGCAACAAATCTATAACCAACACCTTTTTCACAAAGATAGAAATCCTGGTTTTATTCCTTGTTTTGTCGTTAATGATTTGAGAATCATAACGAGACCTTTTTTAGTTCTGCGCCACATGGTACTTTACCAGTGAGATCAGCTCCACGCGGTGAGTTCTGGCAACCCCATCCATCCATCCATCCCTATCTATCTCTCTACCTAGACTCAAAAAACGCACTCAGGCCTCAGTTTGTTTGCGTTATGATAATATATTGGAACAACCATAAACTAAATAGATGTGTTCATTGTAAATTAAAATCTTTTTGTTTTCCAAATCCCTCTTTGAGGTGAGAAATTCCTATTTCATGTTCAAAATTAATAAAAAATTTTTTTAACAGCATTCAAAAAATGTATTCCTGCAAACCTAATTGATTTACATGAAATTGGGATTTAATTTGCCTAAAGAAACTGTAAACCTTTGGTAACAGCCAAATATATTGTTTACATCTAACTATCTTTTTTCTCATAGATTCTCAAACAAAACATATTGAAATAGATTGAAAAACAAACATAAATAGTTTTATCTAAACCTTAAAGTATGTGAACCTAAACGTATTGCATACTTGATTACTTTATTATAGTTAGTTTTGGGCCTGTGCTGCCTCATATAAGCCTCATATAATCCTCATATTAGCCTCATATAATCCTCATATAATCCTCATATTAGCCTCATATAATCCTCATATTGCCTCATATAATCCTCATATTAGCCTCATATAAGCCTCATATTAGCCTCATATTAGCCTCATATAAACCTCATATTAGCCTCATATAATCCTCATATAATCCTCATATAAGCCTCATATAAACCTGTTTTTTGTTTGCGACTCTAGACAGATTTGTTTTTCGTTTTTTGGCTATTCTGGCTCTTTGAAGCTTTTGAGTTGCCGACCCCTGGTCTAGCTCTAAAAGTACAAAAGTTTCCTTCAGACTTTTGGCGTGATGGTTGCTGATCATGAAGAGGCGTTTACACGTGTACAAGACAGACTCCAAACAAGTGACAGTGACAGTGTGAGGATCTACAGAGACACTCTTCAGTCCCTCTCACACAGAACTGAGGAACCCTACATTAACTCTACAATAGTTCATTGGACTAGGTGCCCCTCTACAATTGTTAAAAATAACAATTAAAGAGGGGCACCTAGTTAGTTAAATTGAATTAAACTAGTTAAATCCAATTTAATTTAGGTACATTAAATTGTATTTAGTTAAATCTAAATGTAACTAAATTAAATGAACATGTAGAGTTCTGTATCCAAGCTCATGCTGCACACCAGACTGACCAAGAAAACAAAGTGATATGTTTTGTTTCCAGACCAACCAGCCCTATAGTCCTGTACTCCTGCACACATACTGACGACCCACGGGTTCTAACTCATTCCAGTCTGAACCTGAAGACAGGTCCAAATGAAAAGCTGCCGGTTCCTGATCAATGTGGTGTGAAGATGCAGTGCTGTTATCTCATGAGGCCATACAAGTTCTGGTACATGCATTGAAGAGTGGGTTGGGGTTGTTCAATGGGAGTGGCTAGTTTAGATAGTTGGTTATATTTACTTCTGCTTCCGTCCCGATTCTGTAACTGACCTAATGTTGACCTGTTGATCACTCACCCACTGTGTGAGGATGTGTCCCACGTGTTCAGTGCATCCGTCTGATTTCCTCTCATCCCTGAGTCGACTCAACAGGTCTGAGGAGAAAAGAAACCATGTGAACTCGGTGCGACACAAACCAGAGCAGAATAAGAAAAATACTTGTGTTTTTTCATCAAACACGTCTTACAATAAAAAATAAAAAATCTTAAATTTCTCTGATAAAACCTGGAGCAATTCTGTCTCAAAACATGTAAAAAGGAGATGTTTTCAGGAGCCTCCTCACCTTCGTGCAGAGGGATCAGAGAGTCCAGAGTCCCGAAGATCTGGTTCAGCTCCTGCTCAGTCATGATGCACAGAGTCCTCATGGGGTCGTGGTACGCCTGCCACAGAACCACTGTTACTACAACTGCTTTAAACTATATTGGATGGATACTGTAGTTACAGATAGATACAGACAGACAGACAGACAGAGATACAGACAGACAGAGATACAGACAGACAGAGATACAGACAGATACAGACAGATACAGACAGACAGAGATACAGACAGACAGACAAAAAGACAGACAGACAGACAGAGATACAGACAGACAGACAAAAAGACAGACAGACAGACAGACAAAAATACAGACAGAGATACAGACAGACAGAAATACAGACAGAGATACAGACAGACAGAGAGACAGACAGAGATACAGACAGATACAGACAGACAGAGAGACAGACAGAGATACAGACAGGCAGAGATACACACGCACACACATTAGATAGATAGATAATGTATGGATAGATAGATAGATCGATATAGATGGATAGATAGATAGATAGATAGATAGATAGATATAGATATAGATGGATAGATAGATAGATAGATAGATAGATATATATGGATAGATAGATAGATAGATAGATAGATAATAGATAGATAGATAGATGTATGGATAGATAGATAGATAGATAGATAATGTATGGATAGATAGATAGATAGATAATGTATGGATAGATAGATAGATAGATTATGGATAGATAGATAGATAGATAGATAGATAATGGATAGATAGAAAGCCCATCATAAGTTGTTGATGATAGAAGCAGCAGCTGAAAGATCTTCTGAAACATTCCTTTGATGATGTTACATTTCTTACATCAAAGGAAAAGACCCTCTCACCTTTTTGGCCAGTTTGAGATCCTCCACCAGGTCCTGCTCCCCCTGAACCAGCTCAAAGATGGCCTGAACACAAAAACATGGTAAAACATATTTTTGAATATATTTGAATTGTGTTATTATCCATTTTAATCCATGTTTAACAGGTTAGTTATTCTTGGTCCTTCCATGTCTTTTCCATTTAAGAGACAGAGAAAAGAAAATCTAAGAAATGTTCAAGATTTTTGATGGAACTTAGCACTTAAACTGAAATGATTGTCTTTGGTCCCCAGAAACAAAGAGAGAGCGTCATCTGTCACCTACAGTCTCTCTCCCTAAAACCTTCAAACAAGGTCAGAAATCTAGGGGTAATACTGGACTCAGTCTTAAATTTTAATAGCCACATCAAATCAGTAACATCAGCCGCTTTTTACCATCTAAAAAACATTGCCAGGATCAAAAACATAGTGTCTAAAGCAGACTTGGAGATTCTTATCCATGCATTTGTCTCCAGTAGGTTAGACTACTGCAATGGCCTGCTCACAGGTCTGTCCAAACAGGCTGTAAAACAGCTGCAGTACATTCAAAATGCAGCAGCTCGAGTCCTGACTAGAACCAGGAAGTACGACCATATTAGTCCTGACTAGAACCAGGAAGTACGACCACATTAGTCCTGACTAGAACCAGGAAGTACGACCATATTAGTCCAGTTCTCAGGTCTCTGCACTGGCTTCCTGTGGCTCAGAGAATAGACTTTAAAACAGCTCTGCTTGTGTACAAGTCTCTCCATGGCCTCGCACCAAAATATATTAGTGACATGTTAGTCCCATATGAACCAGCCCGGACTCTGAGGAGCACAGGGACTGGACTCCTGCTGGGACTCTGAAGAGCACAGGGACTGGACTCCTGTTAGTGGACCCCCACGAAAACGAGATGATGCATCTCATGGGGTTATTCCTCTTTAAATAAATGTATAAATAAATAGTGCCCAGAGTCAGAACTAAACATGGGGAGGCTGCTTTTCAGATTCATGCTGCTAAAATCTGGAACAGTCTTCCTGAAGATGTGAGACAGGCCTCCTCTCTGACAATGTTTAAAACCAGGTTAAAGACAGTTCTGTTTAGCTGTGCATACAACTGAGGGATTTTATATTTTTATCTTTCTTTTTAATGTTCTGTGATTATTTATGATTTTAATGCTTTCTTGTTTTGTTCAGCACTTTGAGTTGCCTTGTGTATGAATTGTGCTATACAAATAAACTTGCCTTGCCTTGCCTTAAGGTCAATGACAAAAACATGAAAGGATACAGAAATCTATGTGCATTGTAATGTAGTGTGTCTTGTACTATATCTGTGTCGGTTAAGTTTATGTGAAGTTTGAAATTAATAAACAAATACATAGATAATACATACATATTTAAATAATCTATCTATTTCAAGGATAATGGGATAATTTAATATTTCAAGTCTGCTGACATCAAGAGCATATGTTTTTCACTAATGTTTTTCACTCTGTGTCCTTCACCTCTTGTCTCTTGATTTCTTTCGGGCTCAGAGTCTGCGACAGCCGCACGTCGAAGGTCTCGCTCCAGAGTTTGCTGTCCCGCCGCTTGGACCCGGACGCCAACGATGCTGCTGTTCCCGTGGAGACGCGAGGGATGGTTGCCGAGGAACCGGGGCTGGACTTGGTGGCTGCGACGAATCGAGTTTTCACTACGGAAACGGAGGAAGAGGCCGGAGGCGGCTCAGTGCGGCTGTCTGCGCGTAAACTGATGGAACGCTGAGGAGAGAGAGTGAGAGTGAGAGTGAGAGTGAGAGAGAGAGAGTGAGAGAGAGAGAGAGAGAGAGAGAGAGAGAGAGAGAGAGAGGCAGAGAGAGAGAGAGAGAGAGAGGCAGAGAGAGAGAGAGAGAGAGAGAGGCAGAGAGAGAGAGAGAGAGAGAGAGGCAGAGAGAGAGAGAGAGAGAGAGAGAGAGAGAGGCAGAGAGAGAGAGAGAGAGAGAGTTAGACCAGGTTAGTACTAGTCCTCAGTCCTCGTTCTACAGTCTGAGTCCTGGATCTATAGCCTGTCCGTCAGTGGGAGTGGATCCCTCTCTCACTTTTTATTATTGCATTTCCCGTGTTTAAACGGTTTGATTCTCTGATCTGTTGTTGGTGAATTGACAACTTTGCAAAGTCCTCCGAGACAACGTTTTTATTACTCATACACATGGTCCATATTCTAGTTTTTACCTGGAGACTGAGGCCGATCCTCTTCAGTGGAGCTGTTTTCACCGGAGGGAGAAGACCGACCAAAGACGTGACCCTGGAGATGGGTTTGGATCGCTTCGTACTGGGCTCCTGCGGGTCATGAAGACACAAGGTCAGGAGACAAGGAGAAGGGCAGAAAATACAAAACATATTTGATTTCATACTGAAGTAGGAGCGAGACTTCTCCCAGGAGCACTTCACTGTTAGGCTTCAGCTAGCTCATCGCGTTAGCACTGCCCATCACTACATACAGTTCAATTCAATTCATTTTTGTATAGCCCTACAGCTCAACAGTAAGATAAGATAGATAAGAGATCCCTTATTCGTTCCGCAGTGGGGAAATTTCAATGTTGCAGCGCACAGACAGGACAGTAGTAAGAGCACACAGGGAACACACAATAATATACAAAATAAGTAGTAGCTATGTTTCTTAACTAGCTGTAAATGCTTCAATACCAGTCTTTCAAAATATACATATAGTGCAGAGTTATATACTGTACATATAGGGCAGGCTGATAAGTGCCATTGCGGAGGACTTCACAAAGTTGTCGATTCTTTAACAACAGATCAGAGAATCAAAGAGTTCAATAGAGTACCATAAATGTCATCACTGTCTATGCTTGACATTGAACCAAAACTAACAATTACTAATTATTGTGATTTTCTTTGTCCAGGTCCACTCTGCTTGCATCATTCATCACCTTTGACACCTTTGACACTTTTGACACCCATGAAGTAGTTACACAAGCAGATTTATTGTGCCAAGCCAAAACCAATCCAAGTTATATAATCCGATATTCACACCGTTAGTAAAGTAGTCCGTTCAGATGACAGCGTTTCCATTGGACTGAATTAAACTGGTTCAGGGCGCAGAGAAGCAGAAGTGATACTCGGCGACAGAAATCGATACGAGCCGATGGATTTAACAAACCGTGCATCAATCGACCAATGAGAGCGCGGTTTATTAGACCTGCTCGGATTAAGATAGATTACAAAATCACTCTGATCCATTTACTTTGCCCTCCCATAGCCCTAGGTTAGGCTGGTCGTGTCCTGGTTTTTTCTTTGTGGTTCAAATCTAATAATGTCATTTTTGGTTCTAATCCACGTTCCTCCATGGTTTTCTCTCGTTAGGCCAGATACGCTTTTGTTACCACCTCTGTAACAACTGTCAAATGTTGGACTTGTCTCAGTTTTATATGTACATTTATATTGATCCATGTTGCAGGTGGGCTAACGCTGGCTTTTTTGTGATTGCCAGAGGGAAAAGAGGGACAAGACAGGGATTTCCTCTTAGGCTGCATTAGTTCGCTCTGGAACCCCCGCCCCAAGTTATTTGTTTATCACTTAAAATATACTTAACGGCACAAAACATTACATTTCCATATTTGCAAACAGATATTTTCAAACTGTAAACTGTAAAATCCTTAGTAACGGCTTCAATAGAAAGTAATCGTCATAAATTCAAAATAATGTTATTCAAGATATTGAAAGTCGTACTGTGTAATACATTACTCAAAAAAAAAAATAATAACACAGAAAATGACAGCTCAACAGAACATCTCTTTATGATGCAAAATCTGATATTCTAAACACGGAAAATTAGAAAAACGCACACAAAAATAATATCTGTGTCAAATTTCAAATACTTAAAAATTGTCAAAAATAACGGGAAAGTCACCAGAACTTTCATTTAGAATAAATATGGCATATGAATGTGAAAATAATAAAAAGTCGTAAATTATATATTTTTCTATCCACCATTCATTTTTCAGAATCAAAGCAGGAGACTTGGTTTTTTAAATTGTATGTTCATGTTCAGTACTCTCTCACCTCCGTGTGTGTTCTTATAGTTTCTTTCGTCACCGTCGCACTGAAAATCTGCATTTTGAGCTCCGAGCTTTGTCCTTCTGCCACCATTTTGACTGTTTATAAAAAAAATATTTACAGCCACAATCAAGACCCGGTTATTTCATAGCATCATATATGGTCCCAAATCCATTTCGTCTATAGTTGGATGAGAGAGAATATTCTTCATTTCCAAAATTCAGCAAAATCAAGAGGTAAAAATGTATGTACAATCGCTTGAAAATCAAAAATTTAAGAATGAAAAAACAGATGGAGAAAAAATATTCCAGCCTTTAGATCCACACAAGGTTGTCCTTTCGTAATCCCTTAATCCCAATCCACATATTTGTAGGATTATGGATCTTTTCTATTTAATCCACTCCACTTTGGTCCCTACTTTAGTCCTGGTTTAGTCCCTGGTAAAGACCTGTTTTAGTCCTTCTTCAGTCCTGCTTCAGTCCTGCTCTAGTCCAGCATTAGTCCTGCTTTAGTTCTTAATTCAGTCCTTGCTTCAGTCCCTTAGTCTTGCTTTAGTCTTGCTTTAGTTTTGCTTTAGTCTTGCTTCAGTCCCTGCTCAAATCCTGATTTAGTCCTGCTTTAGTCCCTGCTTTAGTCTCTGCTTTAGTCCCTGCTTCAGTCCCTGCTTTAGTCTCAGGTCTAGTCCAATCTGTGTGTGCGAAGCTTTGCGGTCACATTGACTCAGATCCGACTATTACATCTGTTTCTTTCTGTCTCCCTCTCTCTCTCTCTCTTTCTATCTCCCTCTCCCTCTCTGTCTCTCTCTCTCTCTCTCTGTCTCTCTCTGTCTCCCTCTCTCTCTCTGTCTCTTTCTGTCTCCCTCTCTCTCTCTGTCTCTCTCTGTCTCCCTCTCTCTCTCTGTCTCTTTCTGTCTCCCTCTCTCTCTCTCTCTCTGTCTCTCTCTGTCTCCCTCTCTCTCTCTCTCTCTCTGTCTCTCTCTGTCTCCCTCTCTCTCTCTTTCTGTCTCCCTCTCTCTCTCTGTCTCTCTCTGTCTCCCTCTCTCTCTCTGTCTCTTTCTGTCTCCCTCTCTCTCTCTCTCTCTGTCTCTCTCTGTCTCTCTCTCTCTCTCTCTCTCTCTGTCTCTCTCTGTCTCCCTCTCTCTCTCTTTCTGTCTCCCTCTCTCTCTCTCTCTCTGTCTCTCTCTCTCTCTCTCTGTCTCTCTCTGTCTCCCTCTCTCTCTGTCTCTTTCTGTCTCCCTCTCTCTCTCTCTCTCTGTCTCTCTCTGTCTCCCTCTCTCTCTCTCTCTGTCTCCCTCTCCCTCTCTCTCTGTCTCTTTCTGTCTCTCTCTCTCTCTCCCTCTCTCCCTTTCTCTCTCTCTCCCTCTCCCTCTTCCCTCATTCTTTGTATTTGGTCATGTTTTCATCACTTCCTGTATGACCCCTTATTGTTGCCGTTTCAACACAGTTTCATTACTAATATGATTCACAATAGTCGGCCCCTGCTCCATTGTATTTCCCAATAGTTGTAAAATATCTAATAATATACTGCTGCTCTGTTCTGCTTGTTCTCCTACTGCCATGAATACATTTTTTGAGAGGAAGTGGGATGCTAACTTAGTATTATTACAGTATTATTACAGCGTTATGGTAATATTATCTGCTAATACTTTACAATTACTAAATAATCTGATATGGGTGGGACTGCTCTATTCTCTGTGTTAAAGTTTACACCAAGTTTTGACCACACATTACATGAACTTATATTTTTAGTAAATTTGGAACGACGACTTCTAAAACATGTGCAACTAAACACATCTGAAGCTAAGCAGGGCAGGGTCTGATGGGAGACTTCTGCGTGATGAGAACCACAGTGGAGCGGCTATACAGTGCCTAACTGTAGTTGTGTCCTCAGGCAAGACACTTCAAAGTATTGGTCTGGTAGGATTAATGGAAGAGGGAGAGGCTGTTGGCATAGATACGCTGCCTTGCTCCTGTCAGTATGCCCCAGGGCAGTTTACCACCACCCTATGGAGTGGATGAATGTGCGTCTTTGAGTGTGATGAAAAGCCAGATATAAAGGAATATGTAAAATTATTATTATTATTACCATTATAGATTTTGTTTTGTTTTAACCAATCCTTTAGTCTACATTTAGATACAGTTATTCTATATAAATGTATTTATCAAGCCAATGTCTTTCTGTTTCCTTGAGAGAAATGAAGAAATGGGGAGAATCCATCATGATGTAAATGTCAAATGTGTTTTTTTTTTTTGACCCATTTTTTTGTTAGCGTTACATACATTGATCATTACAAAGCTACATTTTAGGAAAGGCCATGTCATGTCGTGTCATTTTTTCAGAAAAAAACGGATTCAGGGACTAACGTTGCTATGTTAAAATCATCTGTTTATTTATTTCAACGCAGCAACAAGGTTTAAATACTGATAACGTTGTGAATCATGGAGCACAAGATCTTTCCCCATTACTGTCAATACATTAATTCTCAAAAACACATCACTTGCAAACTTCTGTCCTGTATGTGTTAATACATTATACACGTTATATAAATATACACAGATCTCTCAGAACTGCTGATTTTTGTCCCTCTCCTGCTGCCGTCAGCTGTCAGTGGATGAGGCCTGTAAACCTGCACTTGTAAATATTGTAGCGTGAGATGAACGGGCGTGAAGTGAGCTGCTCTGAGTAAATCAATAGTAATTACAACCTCATTAAAAAAGTACAGAGCAGAACCCTGGGGCGGTGTTTCTGTCCTGGATTTACTAGAGTCACACTGGGTCCAAATCCAGAGGAATTCACAGCACCAACATACAACCTACACACAGGATGAGTTTGATAATTATTGATAAATATTAAAGACGACTGATGCCAAAGCAGTGTTGTACCACCTTTGCGCGGAACGGCGAGGGTCGTTCAACGCCGCTTACAGATTTAATTTGGTCTTGGTTTTGTTTTCCTGCTCAATGACAGAAAAATCAACAGCTAAAATTCATTATATTGGAATACTTGCAGATTTACTGAAGTGCATTTATTGTGTTACAACATTGTTCCTTTAACAAAAACAGACCTGAGGTTGTATTTAGATCCATCCATGCTAGTATCAGGAACTTCTGGCACAAACGTAACTCCGCCCCTTCTGCCTTAAAGCTGCTGTCTCAGTACCCAAGTTAAATAATGTTATTATTTTAATTTGGGAAGAAACAAAATTCTACTGCTCCCTCTGGTGGTAGCATAGGAAGTTACAGGCGGAAAGCATTTTTTTTGCCCGTCATACTTGTTTCACCACATATTTCACAGTTTAATGGCCAACAACAAACTGGTCACACTGGATTTAACACATATTTTGGTTGTTTTAACTAATCCTTTTTAAAGTGTACATTTATATACAACTATTCTATCTAAAATGTATAAATATATTCATCAAGCCAATGTCTATTTATTAATGGCCAAACACAATGTACACTAGTTATTCTTTAAGCGTGGTAAGTCTTTCAGTCAAAATGATTAATCTCATCAGAATCTTGTTGTAGTATCTCAGAATAATGAAGGCCTGGCTGTCAGCAGGGCAGCCGTCATTCCCACATGTGGTTGTGGTAAGTGGCCACAGCTGCCCTGGGAACACACACTGTACTCACACTGGTGTCAGCAGAAAGCAGAGGTCACAAAAGCCATTATGGATGACGGCTCCACCACCAGAGCCTCTACAGCCGGCAGCAATGATTCACGTTTAGATCATATGAAAGACCCATAAATAGTTGTGTATTCACCAAATCCAACCTTGTATAGTTTGATCGACAACAAGTTTAGAGATAATACATTGTGATTAATAATCTAACTGTGATTTACAACAATGGCATTAAAGTTTGGATGCTTTAATGTCAGGCTTTTAACAACAAATAACTAACATCAGCAGCATTTCACGATCGAAAAGAGATTCTTCCACCGCAGAAGTGGTAGTGATGGGGAGGAGGTGGGTTGCAGCACGAACATCAGACTTCTATGTGAAGTAGTATGGCAGTATATGTTTCAAACTTGAACAGAAATTCACAAATTAAAGCTGCGGTACCTAACTTTCAAGCCACAAAAAAAATTAAATTATGAAGAAAAATCTACCTAGTTTTTAGCTCTCAAAAAGGTTTGGTTGTACAACTATTTTTCCCTTACTTTAGATCAGCTTTTCCGGACAGAAAAGTTAAACAGAGAGGACCACCACTTCTCAGCCAGCTCTCAGCCCAAAGCGTCAAATAGCGACTCACAGGGCTCTTTCTTCAACGTACACAAGATAATACGTTTCATATTAAGATGAAGTCAGCATGTTATGGTCTTTTTTGTTCACGACATTTTAGACTTAAACAGACTTGCATAGCACAATAAAAATAACAATCTGAAAATAAGAATAATAATAAGATGATATTGTGAGAATAGAATCATCTGGATTTAGGTACTCAGGATAAATACATATCTGTGAATATGTTAGTTATGTACAGGATAAAGTACAGATATAACAGGATATCAAGACATTTTTCTGTATATATTTAAATAAAATACCACGACTTTAAGAAATAACAGTAGAAACACCAATATTTTTCTACATTTCAATCCTATTTTTTGTCATTTGTTTAGTTTTACAGCGGCTTCATGGCCAAATCCTCAATTCCACACATGCTTTTTCAAACTGTGCATTACTTCCTGTCTGCCCGCTGTCACTTCCTGTCTGAGTCGCAGTGTGTTTTTTTAGTTGACCCTAGACCCGTGACCTCATTGTATCTGAGTGGATTTGAATAGTGGCTCCACACGCCCAGCGCCGAACACAAAAGGCCCATTTTCAGAGTACTTCATGAGCTACTACTAAAGCGGGTGACTCATTACACTACAGTGCTCTTTGACATGTGCTATTGTCAAAGTGAAATGGTTGGACACGTCACGGCTGTCCAGAGGTTCAAAAGCATGATTTATGATGGCTAATAGGGGTCCAAAAATACATACTACTGAAACTGGAAAGTTTGACCAATCCATCAGCATGTGTCTGTCACTTTGTCGTCTGGCGTGGCCTCAAAGGAAACCTTTGAATCACTGTTGGTTCAGTCAACGCTACAACCACACTGTGAAGGATTTACTTTTGAATGAACTGGAAACGGCAACAAGTCTTAAAGGTGCAGCAAGTGATGTAGTTAGCTTAGCCGTAGCATCAACTGGAAACCACTCCCCCCTCCCCCCTCCCCTCGCCTCTCCACCAAACCAAACATCCAGCATTTCATTTTCTTGTCACAACAGGGAAAGTGGGCGGCAAATTTGAAATTGCCATTTTCTATTCAGCCCTTTCAAGTTTTAGAAAATCCGATAACTCATCCCTGCACTGGTCCAGACCAGAGCAGAGAGGATTCATGGTCCGGACCAAGTGGATCAGGCAAAAATCCACTGGAGGAATGCTAACTTTTTGAAAAATGCTAACAAAGCATTTAGCATTTTACTTTGGACCAGAGCAGAGAAAATGGTCTGAACCAAGCGGCTACTCCACCTTTTGACCCGTCCTGCTCCACCCAGAGGCTACTCCACCTCTGCTGCTGTGACCCGTCCTGCTCCACCCAGAGGCTACTACACCTCTGCTGCTGTGACCCGTCCTGCTCCACCCAGAGACTACTCCACCTCTGCTGCTGTGACCCGTCCTGCTCCACCCAGAGACTACTCCACCTCTGCTGCTGTGACCCGTCCTGCTCCACCCAGAGGCTACTCCACCTCTGCTGCTGTGACCCGTCCTGCTCCACCCAGAGACTACTCCACCTCTGCTGCTGTGACCCGTCCTGCTCCACCCAGAGACTACTCCACCTCTGCTGCTGTGACCTGAAGTGCTGTTGCTGATTATTACTATTGTTAGCTTTTTAGCTTTTTCGTTTTGTTTGTTTGGTGTTGTGTTTTTGCTGCTACTGGACACCTGCTTTTCTCTTACAGGGATCAATAAAGTATGTAACTAACACAGAACCACAGAGAGTGGAGTCTACAGTCTTTGGCTCCAAGTTTGATTCAAGTCGTCTTAGTTCTAGTCTTTTCAGGTTTTCTTACAAGTTTATTAAAAAGGCTCTTAAATACATTTGTGGCATTTATAAAACTGGTTGTAATTGTCCTTACTTATAAAGAGTGAAAGTCGAAAAATTAGAATATCCTTAATTTATCTCCGCAATTAAAATTAAAATGTGAAAACCAATATATAATAAATAGTGACATATGCTAAGCTGTTTTGTATGCTAAGTGTATGTTTTATTTACATACAGTTTTTACAAGCTTTAAGACAATTATCAACAGGATAACAAGTACAGGATTCACTTTGCGAGTAATGAGGCTGTCATAAGAGTTTCACATTGTAAGGTGAATCACAGAAATGAATGGACTTTTGATCGATATTCAAATGATCCGAGTTTCTGTAGTATATGGAGAAGTAAGTAAGTTCAAGACACAATTGAGGGAACACTTGAAGTCGTCATAGAGATCGACAGTCTACTCCCTTCAGTCCCGTCTCTGCTGCTCAGAATCATGACTCAAGTCTGACTCAAGTCCAAGTCATAACTCTTCCACAAGAGACTGAAGACGGTATTGTATGTTGAAATGTTGTATGTATTTTCCTGCCTACGGAGTATGGGTGAAAACTAGCTTGGTAGCTATAATCTGGCATACTTACATTTGTTTCATACTGATGTTCATTCATGTGCACTGTCCCTATCACATTAATAATTAAATAAATAAACAAAATTATTGAAGAGTGGACTGAGATCGCTCAAACAGGCTTCATGAGCAGGAATCTGGAGCCAACTTTGTGTCTGGAAACGACCTAGCAACAACAGAGTCATAATCTATAATCTATTGTTCCTTGCCGATGCATGAGGGTCTAAAAACCGTGGTGATGATCCCGGATACTCGACATTCAACAAGATTTAATAATAATATCTAAAAGCGCCTTTCAAAACACCCGAGGACACTGTACAGGACATGATAAAAACATTAAAAACAGGAGCAACAGAATAAAACAGTAGTGCATTATGGGACGGTGGGTGTGTGTTAGGTGGGGTAGGACAGTCTGAACAGATGGGTTTTGAGTCTGGATTTGAAGCGTGGAAGAGAGTCAGTGGTACGGAGGTCAGGGGGACAAACTTTATCAACATTTATTGACATTTATAGACATTTATAGACATCTTCTCCTTGTCTTATGGACCGACGGCTCTATGTGTTTTCCATCATCGCTCTTCTTGTGTTTAAACGGTTTGATTCTCTGATCTGTGTTGGCGAATGGAAAGCTTTGTAAAGTCCTCTGAGATAAGTTCTGTTGAAACGTGACCATTAAGAATCTATGTTTTACTCACGTTGATGTCGAGGCTGCACAGACTGAGGGAGTCCACATCTCTGCTCTCCTGCTTTCTCTTCTTCTGCAAACACAACGACAAAACTCCAGAAAAATACAATACGGCACATACTTAAGCATCATTCTTTCCATACAGATTACAATTTGTACTTATTTTATCTATTGGTAAAGCAAGAATAGAGCATAGAAAATGAAATGCTTGGCCACACCCCTTTTCCAACTGTATTTTTTTAATTTCTAGCGTCTGTATCTTGTCTGTTTGTTCTGTTGTATGAAAAATATATCTGAAATTAACACTTACTATTGAAAAAGAAATGCTTTTCGAGGAGACTTTTATTTCATGTTTTTTAAATGGTTCTGTTTTTGCAAATGAAAACATGAACGCTGTATGATATTGTAGGTGAAAAAGCAGTAGTATAGGAATTTATTTACAGATTACCCTTTGTCTTCGTGTCTCCGATCCTTTTCCATTATGAGTTATATGTATCTAATTATTTTCTTTCTGTGAATAAGATAAAAGAACCTTTATTGGTCCCACAGCGGGGAAATTTCAGTGTTGCAGCGCACATACAGGACAGTAGTAAGAGCCGACACAATATACTGTACATGCAGTAAATGATTCTTAATGTTGTTTGCATTCAATTTTTTTATTTTTAGCTTGTTTGGAGAGCAGACCGAGCAAGATCCAGTCTACAGTGTGTGTGTGTGTGTGTGTGTGTGTGCGTTGTTTTTTTCCATTCAAAACAACAATTAAGTACTTCCTCTGAATGGTGAAAACAACAGGAACTTACACGTGCTTCAATCTGTAGTCAGTGAGTTCAAGTCGACTACTGTAACCATCTACACACATCTACACACACCCACACACACCTACACGCACCTACACACATCTACACAAACACACTCACAGCCTTGTCATTTGATTCAGTAAATAAGAACGTTGACTTCCCCAAACTGAAAACAATGGACGTCTGATGAAGTGTAGCCCATGAGCAGGATCCATCTCTGGGTATTATACATTAAAGCTCGGGTACGTAACTTTTTCCCTGATTAATAATAAATGTTATCGTTTGTCTCCGTCTTGTTAAAGTAAAATGTTGAGAAGAAATCAGACATGCAGTTATATATTTGCATATTTGTAAGAAAGAAGGTTGTGAGTCACTATTTGACATTGGGCTGAGAGCTGATTGGCTGAGTGAGGGTGGTCCTCTCTTTTCAGGTTTCTATTGTAGTGAAGAGGGAGCAGCGTCTGTATTCAGAGCTGTATCAGACTGTTGTAGTGAAGGTGAAGCAGCGTCTGTATTCAGAGCTGTATCAGACTGTTGTAGTATTAGTATTAGATAGCAATATGGCCTACGTGCAGGACTGTACAAGGACTCCATGTTATGACTATGATTTGACTGTCTCTTTGTGACACGTATGTCTTTCGATGTGTGACGTGACAATGACTATATAAACTGTGTACTGCCTTTATTCTGTCTGAGGAAAAGAAACAGAGTAAACCAGTGGAACTTGAGAGCAACTTAAATGAACTTCCAGAGTTTGGCACACCACGATCCGTCTCTGTCTGCTAAATCCTAACAGATTTGGTGGAGAATGCGCGGCTCGGTTTGTGCCATTCTCTGGATTGTTTTGGGGGAGTTTTGCTCTGTTTCTTTTCCTCTGCGTGAGAGACCGGCATGCTGTGTCTGGGAGCGGAGATTCCAGCAGGCTGGAAGAGCTGTTCCTGGATGCTTCTTGTCGCTTCTGTCACTTTTGTTTTTTAAATTGAAGATTCCGACGCGGAAAAGAGTTGGCAGACCTCTCGGACAGCCCGTGCGCACCTCTTTGACAAGAATAAGGTAAGCAGACACCTTTTTAAATGTAAAGTCTGCATAATTGGATACTAGCTAAATTTGGGTGTGTTTTTGAGGTCTGTCGAACTCTCTAAATTGTGTTCAAATAAGTGTTGGCCATTAAAGTGAATAGGATCCATAAAGTGAAAAGTGTTGGCCATTAAAGTGAGGATCCATAAGTGAAAAGTGTTGGCCATTAAAGTGAGGATCCATAAGTGAAACCATGGTGTAAACATAAAAGTTATTATAAAAAGGGAAACGTGTTAAGGAGGCCTTTGTTACAAAAGCTTTGAAATTGACGAATTTCAGGCTGATAAATGACAAAAGTAAAGAAGCAACAATATTTCAGTGATCACGGTTTAAATTACATACAGAAAAAGGGAGTTTTTTTGTTTTTTAGTTTGTTTTTGGCGTGAACAGAGTTCACCGGAGAATGCAGAGTTTTATCTAAAGTTGAGCTATGAGAGCTTTCGTGAGTTATTTACATTTTTTGCCGAGTTTTATCTACAGTTGAGCTATGAGAGGGATGTATCCAACAGTTGTTTTTGTTTTTTAGAAAGAGATTTTGAGTTTAAACTAGTTTGCTACCTCGATAAAATAGAAGCGTAAACGTTAAAGACAAGAGTGCCTTTTGTTACAAGTGTGGAAAGTGATCAATTCTAGACTTGGGTGACAAAAGTATAAACTACAACATCAGTTATATTTGCTTAAAAAATTAATCTTGAAAGTTCTTCTTCTGTGTCTTTCTGCCTGTGTGTGCGCGTCTGTGTGAAAGGAACCCCCCCCGCCCTCGCTGCTGCTGAGCTGCTGCTCTGATTTAAAGGGGAGCTACTGCTTTAGGAATTTGGCTTTTCATAGTTTTTATTCCGTTAAATTTGCTAAATTTGCCATTTGAACATTGTGTTAGACACAGTTAAACGTTTTTAAACACCATTAGGGAATAGAAGTTTTGAATTAGTATGTTTTTGAAACCCAAAGATTAGTACAAAAAGCTTTGCTTTTCTTTTTAAATCTGCTGCTTATTTTGTGAGTCCATTATTGTATCTCTGATATATTTCATAGCTGTTTGTGAGAATTTTTTCATGTATTTTTTATTTTAGTTACAAAAGCCGTTTTTCAAACATTTAAATTAGAATCTGTTAAAAGTGATTAATGATTGTAGACTTCGTCTAAAAAAGAAAGAGGGAATTAGGCTGTAAAAGTATTATATTATTAAGTTAAACTACCCAATTCACCCAATTCACATGCAAGTGGTGACTTTTGTTTTTGTTTTGACTACACGCGTGACCTTGCTGCTGCTCAGAGACATGAGGAGGCAGCTCCGACGCACAATTGAGTTTTATTGAACCAAATCCAGTGTAGCTGGAGCTAAATCTTTTGTTTGATTTCAAGTTTTGTTTTAAATGTTTTTACAAATTAATGTTCATTTTTATAGAGATTTTTCATAATTTCATTTCATGGCGTCTTTCAAGAAACCCAAGGACGCATAGATAATTAATCACACAGTACAAAAGTATATAATACATGTTTTAAAGTTTAAAAGGTTGTTTGTTTTGAGTATAATTGTTGTTTTGATAACTTCTTTAGTTTCTGGTTTTAAAATGTCATCATTAGTAAGAGAATAAGTAATCTTTATTTACATAGCGCTTGGGAAAACCCAGAGCGCTCAAATTGTTTTGACTTCAGAGAGAAAAACAATCTCATTCACATACTGATATCTATTGTTTTTTTAAATTGGCTGTTTCAAGGATTGTTTTTCAGACTCTGCCACACTGTACGAGAGGTCACTGCTGGACACTGGACAGCGCAAAGCCCACCCAGCCACAGGTCACAGATCAAAGAGCAAAGGGAAATGCCACCTCCTTGCCCCTCCCCACGCCACTGCAGAACTGAGTGGGTGTGAGAGAGACCGGGGCCATGAAAGAGAGGTATCTGGAGACGTGATGGGTGGAGCGTCAGGTAGAGACCTAGAGGGAGTTGAAAGTGTGTCTACGTGGTTTACATCACCACAGTGTGACCTTTGACACCTACAGGTGGTTCGTGGAGTCTGGAGAGACAACCCCAAAATTCACATACACACACACACACACATACACACTCATACACTCACACATTCACATTTACATATAGATACATGAAAAAGCAGAACATGAGAAAAAAGCATTTTAAAAGTTTACTCCAATGTAAACACATATTTTTAATTGGCTATCACTTGAATCAGTATTTTTTGAGACCAGAAATGTTCATTTGAATTCTATATTGTCATGGACTTAATTGACCTCTGTCCTGACACTTTTGATGTTTTGATTTTGTACTGTGTGAAGTAATTACATTGATTAGAATTAGATCTGATAAAAACACAAATTAGAGAAGTAAACTGAAATTGCGCTTGCTTTTTGTCTGAGGGACATTAGCAACAGCATGAATAGAAATTGTGTTAAAGTAGAATCAAAGTGACTTAACCATAGAGAGTAACTATTGCATAACAAGCTGTGTACAGGAACTGAGAGACTGCACCATTGACCAGAAGTGCATCCCAAGTGACCTGATGTGCTTCAAGTGAAAAGACTGTATCTGGAGATCTGATGTCCAACTGGAGAGACCAGAGCCATGGCTTGGACCCTACTGATGTCCAAGATGACATCTCTCGAAATATGACCTGACCTGATGACGACTGAGACTCACCCTCAGAGGACCCTGAGGACCTGAGGATCTGAGAGAGAGAAAACTGGGGAGGATGTTTATATTATTGAAATAATGCCATTGATGAGTGCTAAATGAGAGAGATACTCATGATTCTTTCTTTTGTTTTTGTTTGTCCCTAGCTTCTGGACATCTGATGATCTATTGGACACAGCCATTTGCAGAACAAGAACCAGCCAATGAAAACGTCTATTGCTGATGCTATTGCTACAACCAGAACCTGTGACCAAATGCAATATACATGTTAAGTATTCAGACATTTGACAGACAAAAACTTTGACTTTTTTGTCTGGGAGACTGAGCAACTGTTAAAATGTTTTAAAATGATAAAGTATGAGTATTGTAGCGTTTTAGTAGATGTTAAATAGTAGTAAAAAAGTAGAATTGTCCTTTCTTTGTTGTTCATAAACACATTTCCACGTAAGAGTTAAAATAGTTCCATAAAATGTTATCTTTCTGATAGAGCAGCTAGAATATTAGAATCAGAGTTATGTTAGAGATATTAAAAGTGACAGAAGTCACAAATTAGGAATATGCCTTTGCTCAAACTGCAGCCAAACTTTGGAGTCACAATAGTGTAAAAATAGGAGTAGATAAATGCATCAACCATAGATTCTTTCAAAAATAGAGATTATTTGTAGCCAGTGCTAATATCAAATGGTAAAGGGACCATTTCACAAGCATTTACTTCAAAAGTAGATAAAGTTACTTACAGTTTTATTAGATACTTGCCAAATTCACTTGTGTTCAAACATGAGTGAATGTTGACAATGCAAAAGTCCATATGAGTGTAGCCTAGATTAATGCCTAGATTAATGAGATAGATTAGAACCAACAGAGATTCAAAAGCATTTTGATGTATTTGGGTATAGCACAAAAACACAATAGTAGATATTTAGATATTGAGAAGTTTCCAGCACAAACACCATTGTAGAATAACTGACCCCAACCCCAAACCTGCTAAAATAGATTAGCTCTTGTAATGATAATACTAATTTGATTAATGATGTTCATTCATTCCAAACTGCCTGACAATAATATCTTTAGATAATAAAAAGTAATAAATCACTGACCACTATAGAAGTGTAAATGTTGACCATTTGCCTTACTGTGTTCACAGTTTTATTCCTGAGAATGAGAATAGACATGGAGCAAAATCCCACTGATAATAAGCCACTAATAATGAGAGTGTAATACCACAGAGAGATTTATTAGATTAAAATGTATGTTTAAGAATTTGGCTCAATAGAAGCAAATATACAAACATATTTGTAAATAGATTAGAATAGTTTTAAACTATAGTGAATAGTGAAAGTAAAGTACACAGTCTAAGATTAAAAAGTGAAAATAATACAGTGAAATAAGTGAAGTGTAAACAATTAGCATTAGAATAAAAGTATAGAGTAATAAAAGTGAAATTAGCTTCAAATTTGAGACTCAGCTCGTTTTTTGTCTGTGTTTTGACTGAATCTGCTGAGTTCTACTGTGTCCAATAGTTTTTGTTTGTTTTTATTTTTGTTTGTTTTTTATTTTTGATTTGTTTTTGTTTGTTTTTGTTTGTTTGTTTTTTTCCCAGGATAGAGGATAAAATCCACTGATATTGATTTGATGATTATGAGTTTAATGCATACATTTTCTTTGTTTTTAATAATTTTTTGAAGTTTTTTTTTGAATTTTTTTTTTTTTTTTTTCTTTTTCCATTTTATTGATTGATCAAATTGAGTGATCACATGTGATTATGTGATCAAAGGGGAGGGTATTAGTATTAGATAGCAATATGGCCTACGTGCAGGACTGTACAAGGACTCCATGTTATGACTATGATGTGACTGTCTCTTTGTGACACGTATGTCTTTCGATGTGTGACGTGACAATGACTATATAAACTGTGTACTGCCTTTATTCTGTCTGAGGAAAAGAAACAGAGTAAACCAGTGGAACTTGAGAGCAACTTAAATAAACTTCCAGAGTTTGGCACACCACGATCCGTCTCTGTCTGCTTAAATCCTAACAGTAGTGAAGGTGGAGCAGCGTCTGTATTCAGAGCTGTATCAGACTGTTGTAGTGAAGGTGGAGCAGCGTCTGCATTCAGAGCTGTATCAGACTGTTGTGGTGAAGAGGGAGCAGCGTCTGTATTCAGAGCTTCTATCAGACTGTTGTAGTGAAGGTGGAGCAGCGTCTGCATTCAGAGCTGTATCAGACTGTTGTAGTGAAGAGGGAGCAGCGTCTGTATTCAGAGCTTCTATCAGACTGTTGTAGTGAAGGTGGAGCAGCGTCTGCATTCAGAGCTGTATCAGACTGTTGTGGTGAAGAGGGAGCAGCGTCTGTATTCAGAGCTGTATCAGACTGTTGTAGTGAAGAGGGAGCAGCGTCTGCATTCAGAGCTGTATCAGACTGTTGTAGTGAAGAGGGAGCAGCGTCTGCATTCAGAGCTGTATCAGACTGTTGTGGCGAAGAGGGAGCAGCGTCTGCATTCAGAGCTGTATCAGACTGTTGTAGTGAAGATGGAGCAGCGTCTGCATTCAGAGCTGTATCAGACTGTTGTGGTGAAGAGGGAGCAGGGTCTGCACTCAGAGCTGTATGTCACTGTTGTGGTGAAGAGAAAGCTGAGCCGAAAGACAAAGCTCTTGATTTATTGGCCTATCTACATTCCCACCCTCCCCTATTGACATGAGCTCTGGTAATGACCGAAAGGACAAGATGAGAGAGGTCCAAATGAGATGGGGAGGAGCTCAGAGTAGAGCCGCTGCTTCTCCACATCAAGAGGAGCCAGTTGAGGTGGCTCGGGCATCTGTCTCTGATGCCTCTGTGGATGGATCTGTGGAGATGTTCCCGGCACGTCCCACCAGGAGGAGACCCGGGGTAGACCCAGGACACTTTAGACGGACTGTGTCTCTCTCTGGCCTGGGAACGTCTCGGGATTCCCCCAGATGAGCTGCAGGAAGAGATTGGGAAGTGTGGGCGTCGTCTCTGTTTAGACTGCTGCCCGGCAATGGATAAAGCAGACGATAATGGATGGAAGGAACTAGTGATAGAGCCAAACTGTTTTGAGAAGGAGTTGTATTTCAGGTACCCCAGCTTTAATAATACAACGCTAGGCCGATCTCCACATTCGACCCGTTCGGACCCTGCTGTGGGATCATTAATGGGATAAACATGTGCCTCTGTGTGACGGACAGCTCCATAAACAAACACTTGAGCAGACAAAGACAGGAAACTGACGGAGACGGAGCGGACGTTACATAAGGCCCAAATACAATACAATGCAGTTGCCATGGAGACGGGTCCGGGTTTAGAGCTGGTTTAGCGCCACGCGGTTTGGTCCTGATGGTTTTGAGATGCAGAAGTCCTATATCGACCATCGCATTTGGAGTGGGCGGAGCTTCCTGGTGCTGCAAGTATAATGCCCCAATACAAATGCCCAAAATGGTTTGAAAAAAAAAGGTAATATTAAAGATTGAAAACTTTAAAACCACATATTATTAGATCTTTATTTATGATTTTTCTTTGTAATTGAAAGTTCACAGTGTAATATATTTGTTACCATGGGGACAGATTCTGTATTTGGTCCTAATTCAACTGGTGAGATAGTAAGGCAAGGCACGTTTATAAGTATAGCACAGTTCATACACAAGGCCACTCTAAGATTGATAAAACAAGATAGCCAACTTCAGCACATTTTAAAGCTCAGAAGTTGTACAATCCAGTTTGTCGGGCCCTGGACTGGTCTGGTGAACTAAAGCGCCCCTCTTACTAACAAATTTGGAAACTAAATGGTCTTAAAATGTAGTTTACTTGCTTTGAGGTTCTTTTCCTCTCCCATTTTGTTCCCGTTTGCCTCCGAGGGCTTCTCACTGCTCCCGTTCATGATTAAAGTGTGAACTGAACAGTGTGTCCAGACCAAACCTCAAAGCCACTGAACTGGACTCAATCCAGAACTTAACCAGGACTAGTGTGAGGGCAGCCTGGAGCAGCACCGGGCATTAGGGACGCATTCATACGCTCACGTTCAGCACATCCACGTTTAAACAAATCCAAATGGATCCAAGACTGAAGTACTGCAATAAAACCCTGTAAGTCTTGTGCGTCTGTCTTTTGTCTGTTTTGTCTGTTTGTGTCTGGTTTCTCAGATATTCTTGTTTTCCATCTCTTTTAAAGGGTAAAGGTGCATTTTATTAATCCCTGTAGGGCAATTCATCCTCTGCATTTGACCCCTCCTGATGCTGCGAAGGCTTACGTCAGGAGCAGTGGTCGCCGTAGTAACAGGGCCCGGGAACCCATCTCCAGAGGTTGATGCTCGGCTTGGTCAGGACCAGAGCTGGAGGATTTAACCTTGTGTGCATGTGTTTAGAGGTAGGAGGAAATCAACGCAAGCACGGAGAGAACATGCAAACTCCACACAGACAGACCCCGTTCTGACCGGGATTCCAACCCAGGACCTTCTTGCTGAAAGGCGAGAGTGCTATTCTCTGAGCCGCCTTTTTGCTTTGTTTTTAATATATATTGATTTATACTTGTAGGATTTTTGTTGGATGCGGAGGACATTTTTGGTTTTGGTTGGGGCATCTAATTTGTTATGAATTGAGTTGTTAGGCTTTGAAATAATGCAAATAAAGACAATTATTTTAAAAAAAGAAAGAAAACAAATTAATCCTGGCTGTCCATGCACGATTAGATTAAATTAAATTAAACTTTATTGTCTTACAATAATAATAATGCATCGGTTTTATACAGCGCTTTTCTGGACACTCAAAGACACTTCACATGTGTCATTATTCATTCACTCCATACACGGTGGTGATAAACTACTACTGTAGCCACAGCTGCCCTGGGGCACACTGACAGAAGCGAGACAACCAGTCTGTGCCATCGGCCCCTCCCACCACCACCAACCATTCACACACACCACACTCATTCCAGGCAATGGGGGTGAAGTGTCTTGCCTAAGGACACAACGGCAGTTTGGCACTTTACAGCCGCAGCCGTCCCACTGTGGCTGGTGTTCCCAGAGGTTAAGTGTCTTGCCCAATGACACAACAACAGCAGACAGTGGGAGTCGATGGTGAAAGTCTTGAGCGGGGCTTGAACCCACGACCTTCTGGCTCAAAGGCCAACGCTCTACCAACTGAGCTACTGCCGCCCTTGTAAGAATGTAACAAAAAGCAGTTTAGCGTCTAACCAGAAGTGCAGTAGTACAAGTATAGGATAATATTTACAACACTGATAAACACACAAAAACCATGTTGTATTTATACAAAGAGAGCGTTACAAACCAAATGTCAAAATCTCACTCTCATCGTGGAACCGATCCCGTCTCGAGGAAATTGAGTCTCATCCAATCCCTGGTGTTTTCCCCATTTTTATAACCCAGGATAAAACTTTAATGATAATAATAATAACACATACTACTTACTACTGTGCTTTACTCATTCACTCCAGACACTGTGGAGGTAAACTACTATTGTAGCCGCAGCTGCCCTGCCACAGCCTGACGCTCAATCGACAGTTTGGATTTTTGCAGATTTTAAATGTAAAAATTATAAAAGAAAAAGAAAGAAAGAAAAAGACTAGAACTCACCCGTCGGTAGTAGACAAACAGACAGCAGCCCATCTTTACATCCTACAGTTGGGATTTCACCAAAACTGACCAGGACTTAACCAGGTCTGCACCAGGTTTGAAGCCGTACTAAACCAGGACTGAACCAGGACTAAACTCGGTCTTAAGCAGGTCTGCGGCAGGTCAGAAGCAGGACTAAATGAGGTCTGAACCTGGTCTGAACAAGAACTAAACCAGGACTAAACCAGGACTAAACCAGGATTGAATCAGGTCTAAACCAGGTCTGGAACAGGTCTGAAGCAGGACTAAACCTAATCTGGAACTACCCCACGTCTAAGTCAGTATCAGTTGGCGCTGTGGTGGGTCTCCCTGGACTTGTCTCTATCTGGACTAAAGTTGGACCACAGTCGGGGAGCAGGGCCATTGTTGAGGCCATTCCCGTTGGACAAACAGGAAGTGACAGTTGCCGGGGGAAACGACGGGACGCTAATATTAGCATTGACGGAGAAAACAGACTGGAGCCAAGTGCAGTCCCATTGGCCACCAGTAGGGGCTGGTTGCACAACACGAGGAACTGGAAAGAATAAGGTCGAAGACACAACACGAATGCTTAAAAATGTCATTCTGACTATAATTTATGAACTCATAGAGAAATATTAGGCTTTTTGTAAAGTTGTACTCACAGTTTAGGCCTTTGCTGTCTGACTGATGCTACTCTGATATGTGTTAAATCCAATTCACATTTGATATATTTATTGGATAATATTTTTAGGGGGTTTTCTAGGCCGCTTCTTACATGTGGGTCAAGTGAAGAAGGTTATAAAAACTATGCACGAGGGATACTACAACAATACTTAATGTCACAAGAGTAAAGTTTGTATCATTAAACCAGTGGGGGCGGGTCCCGGCTCAAAAGTGGCCAAAATGACGTGCGCTAACATGCTGCAATACCACCCCGGGCCTGTGGGGGTGGACTCGGAAGAAGAATTAGCCAATGCTAACATATAGCATCTTCTGACCTCTCGAAAACGTCTTTACAGGATGGACCAAAAGTTGTCTCTTGGCCCAAAGCTCCGTTCCACATGTGTGTCAATGCTGAGGGGGGTGTTTTGGTCCACTCTAGTTTACTTGCTGTGAATTTTCACAGTCTCTCGTTTAAATGAATGGAGCTCGTGCCGACTGACACATGCGCAGATGTGTTTTTTCATATTTCCCAGACCCCCCGGCCATTTTGAAACTGCCCATAGCCCGCGGTAGTTGTGGCACATTAGTTAGAACGGCGGAGATGAGCGTGACTACGTCCGTATACAGTCTATGCATTAAACCTTTTAAATAGGTTTAACATGTTTATATTGCTCTGAGTTGATTACAAACTTGCTGTAATCCATTATAATGTGACTTTAGAAGACTTATTTTGAAAGTAGAACGTTTTCTGATGATTGTTTTTTGAAATTTAGGTATCCGTCTTCCCCAAGCACAGCCGTAAAAAAAAAAAAAAAAAAACAGAAACCCTTTCCCACTGTTTTCCATAACAGTAGGATTTCAATATGTGAAAAAACATTGGGTAAAGCCTCAAGAAAGGAAAAAACCCTCACGTGAACAGAATTTGTGAATGTGTTGAAACTCGCATCATTTACAGTCTGTGCACAAACATGTATTTGTTGTATTTGTAAAACTCACCGCTCTGATGGGCCATGTGGGCTCAGGCTGCAGTGATGAAGACGAGGGCCTCTTCTGCAGCTTCCACCTGGAGGACAAGCACAAACCAATAAACATTCAGTGTCAGGCAGGTCCAACCTCAGGCCCACGGGCCAATCGTGGCCTTCTGTGTCATTGTATATGGTCCTCTGACTTGTTGAGCAAAAGTAACCACAACCACAAGTCTACAGTGTCATCCAGCCAGCTTCAGCTCTGTCAATGTAAACTTGTTATACCTTGTTGTAAAGCTCTCTGTCTGTCTCTCAGTCTCTCTGTCTGTCTGTCTATCTCTGTCTCTCAGTCTCTCTTTCTTTCTGTCTGTCTATCTCTGTGTCTCTCTCTGTCTGTCTATCTCTGTCTCTCTCTCTGTCTGTCTATCTCTGTCTCTCTTTCTGTCTGTCTGTCTCTGTCTCTCAGTCTATCTTTCCGTCTGTCTATCTCTGTCTCTCAGTCTCTCTCTCTGTCCGTCTATCTCTGTCTCTCAGTCTGTCTGTCTGTCTCTGTCTCTCAGTCTCTCTGTCTGTCTATCTCTGTCTCTCAGTCTGTCTGTCTGTCTCTGTCTCTCAGTCTCTCTGTCTGTCTATCTCTGTCGATCAGTCTGTCTGTCTGTCTCTGTCTCTCAGTCTATCTTTCCGTCTGCCTATCTCTGTCTCTCTCTCTGTCCGTCTATCTCTGTTTCTCAGTCTGTCTGTCTGTCTCTGTCTCTCAGGCTCTCTGTCTGTCTATCTCTGTCGATCAGTCTGTCTGTCTATCTCTGTCGATCAGTCTGTCTGTCTATCTCTGTCGATCAGTCTGTCTGTCTGTCTCTGTCTCTCAGTCTATCTTTCCGTCTGTCTATCTCTGTCTCTCTCTCTGTCCGTCTATCTCTGTCTCTCAGTCTGTCTGTCTGTCTCTGTCTCTCAGTCTCTCTGTCTGTCTATCTCTGTCGATCAGTCTGTCTGTCTGTCTCTGTCTCTCAGTCTATCTTTCCGTCTGTCTATCTCTGTCTCTCTCTCTGTCCGTCTATCTCTGTCTCTCAGTCTGTCTGTCTGTCTCTGTCTCTCAGTCTCTCTGTCTGTCTATCTCTGTCGATCAGTCTGTCTGTCTGTCTCTGTCTCTCAGTCTATATTTCCGTCTGTCTATCTCTGTCTCTCAGTCTCTGTCTGTCTATCTCTGTTGATCAGTCTGTCTGTCTATCTCTGTCGATCAGTCTCTCTCGCTGTCCGTCTATCTCTGTCTCTCAGTCTATCTTTCCGTCTGTCTATCTCTGTCTCTCTGTCTGTCTTTCTGTCTGTCTCTCAGTCTATCTTTCTGTCTGTCTATCTCTGTCTCTCTTTCTGTCTGTTTATCTGTCTCTCAGTCTATCTTTCCGTCTGTCTATCTCTGTCTCTCTGTCTGTCTGTCTTTCTGTCTGTCTCTCAGTCTATCTTTCTGTCTGTCTATATCTGTCTCTCTTTCTGTCTGTCTATCTGTCTCTCAGTCAATCTTTTCGTCTGTCTCTCTCTGTCTCTCAGTCTGTCTGTCTATCGCTGTCTCTCAGTCTGTCTGTCTATCTCTGTCAATCAGTCAATCTTTTCGTCTGTCTATCTCTGTCTCTCCTTTTTTTTTTTTTTACTACTGCCTTTGTGATTTCATAATTGCAGCAACTAAAATGGCCTTTAGTCCTGCAGCTCCAAACTAAACTTTCAATACTAGCATAACTTCAAAAGCCTATTTACACGCTACCACTAAATCATCACTGCTATTTCTGTAATTCTGTAATTCAACATACTTTTTTCGGAGTTTCACCAGTATTTCAGTGTCTAGTACTGCTGGAGGCACCTGACCCGACTCTTGGGTTCAGTCCAAATATAAGCTCGCAGGTGCAGACGGCGAGACTGCAGCCAAACCCATTCATTGATTTCACTCATTCAAAGTTCCAACACTGAATCTATTGTACCTGAGAAATGTGGCTCCTCCGGTTCAGCTCTGCACATGTACCATTAAAGCATTTCACAACATCTCACATCAATGCACCCCGGCCAAACTAAAATACTTAACCCGTCTCAGTTTGTGAAATGCTGAGTGACATCCGGTGCATTTGGCGTACTTCATTTGCATAATCTCAGCGTTTGTGGCTGGAGGACTATCTGCTGAACGAGCAACTCTACTGTCTCTTGGTCTAGATAAGGTCTAAGATCTGATTGGACTTGTTTGGACTTGGCCCCATTCTGACAGCGGCGAACTCTGATAGACAGTCCACGTGAACAGAAGTCATATTTGTACATGTTCAAAATGATGTCTTTGGCAAATGAACTTTTATGGACATTTTTCTGAGACTTTTAACAACAGAATAAATGGGGAAAATGGACAGTGTGTATGGAAAAACAACATTAAGATTGCTTCTACGTGGCTTGTCACATTTTAGTTCTTTTTTTATGTTATAATGTCATTTTTTCAGGGAAAAAATGTGAAAATAATGTTTAAAAAAAAGTCTTCTAAGCTGCATGTTGTTGAAATGATGTAGTAACTACTGGTGGATTACTTGTAGATTAATCTATATTTGACACTAATGGTTCTTGCACGACCTCGACTAGGACTGCTAACTTTCCACTGCTTCTTGACAAGCAGAAGCAGCGGCTCTACTGCGAGCTCCTCCCACGTGACTCAGCTCTGCACTCTATCTCTGAGTTTCCGCCCAGCCACTCTGCGGAGGAAACTCATTTATTGACCATTTTGCTTGAAAAGGACTTGAGAGATTAGTGTCTTTTGTCTTAAAAAAACAGAAATATAATCATCTGTAATCCATTTCATTTCATTTTCAACCCCTTTGTCCATTTCTGGGTCGGGGGGGTGGAAATGAGAGCTGCCACCCAACGCTCATAGCACCAGTCCCTCGCTGATCTTCTGCAGGGGGTGAGTCCACAGGAAGATGGCTGCTCCGTCAATTATGAAACAGCCTTGATCTTTCAGCGGGGGGCTTCAGGCAATGTGGGGTTAAGTGTCTTGCCCAAGGACACAACGGCAGCAGTCATCAGTGGGAGCAGTTGGAGTAGGTCCCATGGTGGGAATCGAACTCACGACCTCCAGGCCCAAAGGCCAATGCTCTACCAACTGAGCTACTGTCGCCCCTTACAGGATTACTGTCATCTGTAATCCAATCAGTGCAAAAATAGATATATACACTCAAAACACTCATACTGGTGCGCGTTTTTGGTGGTGGGGGAAACCGGAGCGCCTGGAGGAAACCCACCCAGACACAGGAGAAAACATGCAAATTCTTCACATAAGTTTGTCCTTTTGCACAAAAACTAGGGATTGATCTGAAATTTTGTGAGTATAGATGGAAGGACATTTCAGGATGATTAGTTTAAGTGCGCATTAGCAGTTAGCACGTTAGTATTAGCAATTATATTATTATGTGTTTAAATGTAGTAATAATAAGGCATCAATAAGGCCCCAAAATAACCACTTGTTTTGTTTGCCAAAGCAGATAGTCAGTGCACCTTATCAACACAATTATTCTGTTTTCATATCGTCGCCTAACTTCATGCATGTTACAAAGTCCTTTTGAAATACTTGGATCCACACCCACCCCTGTTTCTCTAATGAATGAGTGTTCTTTTTGCTGCAAAGTTGTAAAAATGAGTTTATTGAAAGCAGACAGTCATGAGTTTCTGCTGGAGCCTCTGAGTCACTTCTGCTGCTGCTCCCAAACACAACCAACCACTCCTTTTCCACCAAAACACACTCAAAACATCACCATTTTTCTGTTTATTTTCTGTCAAAAACTATGATTCTTAAGTGTAGCCGTGCACAAGTGTCAGGTCTTAAACTGGACTGAATCAAAACCAAACCACTTCTTTGAGATTAGTGGAAAAAGAATGAACCTGCAGCTCCCAAACAGGACTAAACTAGCTCTGGACCCAGACTGAGCAAGACCAAATCCAGCCAAAGATTAAAGCAGAACTCCACACAAGACTTCTACATTTGCATTTTCTCTGCAAAAAAAAACTTACCTGGATCTTTTCGCTCCGCTGTCATTTTTCTGCATCTGATTCAAAGATAAAATCATCAAATATATAAATGCAGAATAAATGTCTTTGCTGTGATTTTAAAAAGTCCTTTTTCAATGAAGTTAGAGCAGATTCTAAAGACACAGAGCAAAGACTGTGGAGAGGCTGTGCTGAGCCAACAAGCCCCGCCTTCAAAATAAAAGCACTGGAGAGACCTGTAACACAGCGGGAGACTGTGCAGGACTGAGCCAGGACTAAACCAGGACTAAACCAGGTCTACACCAGGACTAAAGCAGGACTAAAGCAGAGATGAACCAGGACTAAACTGGGACTGAGCCAGGAGAGGCTTAAAGCAGGACTGAACCAGGTCTATACCAGGACTAAAGTAGGACTAAAGCAATACTGAACCAGGACTGAACTAGGTCTAAACCAGGACTGCACCAGAACAAAACCAGACCTAAACCAGAGCAATTGCAGAACTAAACAAGGACTGAACCAGGACTAAACCAGGACTAAACCAGGACTAAACCAGGTCTAAACCAGGACTGAACAAGAATTAAACCAGACCTAACCCAGACCTAAACCAGAACTAAACCAGGACTAAACCAGGACTAAACCAGGACTGAACAAGGACTAAATTAGGAATGACGAATGTCTGAACCAGGTCTGATCCAGGACTGAACTGGGACTAAAGCAAGACTAAACCAGGGCTAATAACAGGACTAAAACAGGTCTAAATCAGTTCAAGTCAGAGATTAATTTGGACTAATAATGAAAAATAAAATAAATTTCCCAAAACACATACACAGCCTTCATCTTCTGTGTTATGGACAATAATAAAATAATAATCAATAATCTCTGTTTTTATGTTATATATAAATCAGGATTGTCATGATGATGGAACGGTAAAACAGTGATTAGTGCTTGTGTGTCACAGCAAGAAGGTTCTGGGTTTGAATCCACCTTCCGACCTTTCTGTGTGGAGTTCTCCCTGTGTCTTTGTCAGTTCCCTCTGGGTGCTCCGGTTGCCCCTCCCACTAAAAACATGTACATTAGGTCTGGCGAGCGCCTCCTGTATGGCGACCTTGTAACTTTGGAGTAACTTTAAGACTTATAAATCACTGCGAAAGGCGAGATATAAAATAAAGATGACTTACTTTCTATTGGAACCAAAAACTGAAATCTACATCTGTCAAAATATATGAACTGTTGTAGAGTCTGACTTCAGCAGAAAAATATAAAAAGGTTTCAGTCTTTGATGGAACCTTGCAGACTCCATATAACCATATATTTTCTGTAAATATTAGCCATAGTAAGTTATATGTCCAGTCCCAGTCGTCTTACAGCGTCCTTTTATTGTGAAGGGTCCTCTGTGTCTCTCAGTTTTGTGCTGTTTTAAGCTTAAATCCTTCAGTCTTCGCTCCACTGACTTTGTTGAACCAGTTTCGTGGCTGTAAATCTCCCCCAGGCACAAACCACTGACAGTACAATCTCTTTATCAACTTTAACAACATGTTTTTATCAGAGGAAACTACATTATCTGGACTAGCATCGGACTGGAGACTCCTCTGCGTTTATATGAGCACTGTAAAACATGAGCAGAACACTCACTGCTTCTGCTCACAAAGAACTAAACTTTTCCCTTCAAGTTTGAACATGACCCTGGACTGAACAATGGACAGAAGTGGATAATAATGGTGGCAAGAAGATGTAAAATGTTTGTGTGTTATGTATATCAGGGGTGTCCAACCTTTTTCACCTGGGGAGCTACTTTCACAGGACTCTGGAAAGATCTAGCCTTAGATGGGGCGATAATAATGTGTCAGAATGTGCCATCAGCCCCGACCACCACCAACCATTCACACACACACACACACACCAGACTCATTCTAGGGAAAGTGAGTGACATGTCTTGCTTAAGGACACAGCAACAGTTTGATACTTTACAATCGCAGCCGCCCCACTGTGGCACCAGAGGTCTCCCATCACAGCACTAACTAGGCCCTGCCCAGCTTAGCTTCAGAGGTCTGACAAGATCTGACTTTCACATGCAGGTACTGTCACTATCGACAGTCATTCTTTATCATTTATTAAGTTTAATTTCATAAAGTTAGTGTGTGATATCCATTCAGTAAAGACCAAAGGTTTGGACACACTTTCATGACTGTTGCTGTAGACCCGCACCAGGCTGTGAAAGGGCTGTTTGACCAATAAGGAGAGAGATGGTGGTGGGCCACATGACCTCCACAGTCACCGGACCTGAACCCAGTCCAGATGGTTTTGGTCCTGAACCCAGTCCAGATGGTTTTGGGGCTGGACCACAGAGTGAAGGCTTCAAGACTATTGAAAACCATTTCAGGTCCTGTTGAAGCTCATCCAGAGAATGCCAAGAGTGAAGCAGTATCAGAGCAAAAGGAGCTACTTTGAAGAACCAGAATAAAACACATGTTTTCAGTTGGTTCATACTTTTTTGTAGTACGTACATAATTCACATGAGTTCATTCATAGTTTTGATGCCTTCAGTGTGAATCTACAATTTTCATAATCATGAAAATAAAAAAACTCTTTGAATGAGAAGGTGTGTCCAAACTTTTATATATACTGTATATATATATACATTTTATATATATATATATATATATATATATATATATATATATATACATATTTTTATTTTTTACAGTATATATATATTTTTTTACAGTATAATATATATATACTGTATATACAGTTTAAAAAAAACCTAAAACATACATACTAAAAAAACTTGTATACACAAACACACTCATTATACAACCACAACATATATGTAATATATATATATATATATATATCATAAGATTGTGTATGAATTAAGTAAATGTATATAATAAACTTGGTCATTGTTGATGTTACATAATACACAGGTAAAAAACTACTTGTTATGAGCTCGAAACACAAACATCTGATTTGGTTCCCCTGATTTAAAGCTATAGTCGTAGCTTTTTAAAGGTTTTTTTAAAGAATGCATATATTTGGCCATCAGCACCTGTTAGTTCATCTACAACAATCATAACCACCTAATTTTCAGTTTGTATTACAGAGTTAATTCTAAAGGTGAAATAAACAGCAGGCGGTTGAATGATTTTGCTAAACATGATAATTATGTGTTGTGTAGGAAAACTTTTCTTCTTCTCTCCTGTGAGTTCAAGTTGATCCTGGAAACAGATGCGAAGGAGTTCTTGGCCATTAGCTGAAAATAGTTTCTTTGGTCTTTGGTGTGTGTATAAGACAATTTATAAATGCTTTCTAAGATATTATGAGTGTGTGGCGGTTTTGACCAAGGCATAAGAAGAAGATTAAACACTTACTGCGTCTCTTGATTTTCTTTCTGCTAAAACATGACATTACTTTGGCAAAATCATGCAGGCTCTGTACCGCCCCCTGGTGTTCACATCAGCATGTTACCGCTCTGTTGGGGACGTCGTTCATAGAAATGGCTGCGTCTTGAGGCTTGGTTTTAATGCCATTTAGGGGAATTTAAATGCCTCCAACGTAGGTCAACGAACAATTTTACCATTTTACCGTCATTTACAATCAAAATGTGTCTCAATATTTAAAGCTGAGGTACTTATTTTTGTGTATTATAAATAATCAAGAGTCTGGTAAAAGTCGAATATAGAGGGATCCTACGGTCACGTGACTAGCAGCCACGGCAGCCATACTGGAGGACAACCGCGGCGAGTAACAGCCCTGCTAGCTATCTATAACTGGACGTTCAAAACTAGAACTCTCTCGAACTACATGAAAACTGAACAGAGAATTTGAAACTTCAGCAGTTAGTGACCCAAATATATACTCAACCTAAAGTCATGAATCAGATCCTCTGAAAATGCGTCCTAAAATGTATTATTAATGTTTATCGTTACATCCAGGTTTACCGCGGTCGCATATTATTGTCGCATTAAAACAGTGTTTTTTCATAAAAACGTGAACAGAAAATTCTAAAAACCTCTGTGCACGTGTATTAAGAATGTATATGTATAATGTATTCTCCGATTAACATTTAATGTGTTTATTGTTACACCATGGATCTATGTGTGGCTACACTGCAGTGGAAATAATGAGATTACATTCAAATCAATGGAGCTTTCTGCGTCTACTGTAGGAGCCGTATATTTTATTAATAAATACTAGTACGGGGCACCCTGGAGCACGGCTCAGTCGTTCACATGTCTGCTGGCCTTCGGTAAGTCAGATACCCTGTGAACCGGGTGAGGTCCTGTGTGAGACCAAATATATAACAGCTATGCTACAAGCTAAGCTACAGTCTATGGAGCAACCCCACGTTGCAGTCAGACAGATATGTTTTATCCTTAAACTTCTGTTTGTTTCGGAATAACACTAAATCCGCCATCAAATTGATTTCACTTAGCAGAAATGAAATGATCCGAGCATATTCGGGCGCTCTGGGGGCTATTAGTTTTTTGTTGTTGCTTATGGTTGTGCCATTTCTCTCTCGTTTCTTTGAGATTTCTTCTGTTTTTGAGCCGTGTGAAGTAAGGACGGCTGGCAGTCGGTAACACAACTTATTTTCCCTGTCTCTCCTTTTGCTGCAGCCAAAAACGGCAAACATTTAGAACATGTGTATGCGGTCCCGGGTGCACGCCACTATCATACAGCGTTTGCTTGTCCTCCAGTATGGCGGATGCCCCGCGAGTTCGAGGCATCGTGACGTCACGTGAGATATCTCTATTGTGAACAAATCAAACCCTAACAGGCAATCTTCATCTTGGTAGAAAACACATACCTTGTTGAGTCACTATTTGACGTTTTGGGCTGAATTTTCAGTCTATAGAAATTTTTTGCTGATCTACAGATGTGACAAAGGCCAAAAAATACATCCAAACTAGAACCAAACTATTCTGAGAGTCCATCCATCCATCGATTTTCTTCCCCTTAATCCATTTCTGGGTTGGGGGGGTGGCAGTCAGAGATGCCACCCAGTACACAGAGCACCAGCCCCTCACTGATCCAGGTGGTGAGTTCACAGGAGTCTTGATCTTTCAGAGGGGGCTTCGGGCAAAGTGAGGTTAAGTGTCTTGCCCAAGGACACAAACGTGACTGATTTTATTACACATTTCTTTCCGTTTTAAAATTAGGTACCTTTAATTAGGCAGAAAATATTCACACATTTAATGCCATAATCCCGTTTGTCAAACTTGAATCTTGCATATCCATTCATGAATATTTGAGGCACTCTTTAAAACAAGTAAAGCAGTCCGTTCATATTAAAATATTTATTTCTACACGACAATACTATACAACTCTATAAAATGTAGAAAAATATTAATAAACAGCTTTATAAACAAAACACAAAACAGAAATTTCCAAAATAAAATCTGTACAAACTGGAAACGTCGAGTTGTCCCTTCAAAATAAAAGTCCACACACAAGAACTTCCCTTTGATTTGTGTTGTACAAGCTTCGCAGCGGAGGAGGTGCACTTTTCTCTGTATTTCCACTTTAAAACTATTAAAATCTTATAAACTGCGTACATGTTAACATTCCTTTCTCGATGATGAATTTAAAAAACACATTAGGGAACTGTAGTCATCGCGGCGCAGTGGTCATAGTGGTCAGACCGACTCAGACAACAAGGTTTTGACTTTTTACTGTACCACTTCATTAAAGTTATATGTGAAACAAGTATGAAGGGTAAGAAAATGCTTTGCTCGGCCATCACCCATTTCCGAATTAGAAAATTACCGGCTGCAAACACAACATAATTGACCTGAGAAATTCCCCAGACTAAATTATGGGCAATACTTTTGTTTTGAAAAGACAGAAACCTGCTCTGATTGTGATGTCATAGGCGCGCAATGACATCATACCGTTACAGGACTCTGAGCTTTTAGACAGAAGTCACTGTTTGTCCCAGAAGTTGTGGATATTAGCGTGGATGGATCTAAAAACAACTTTGAGTCTATTTATGACGAGGGAATATTAAGTTGATCTTGCATGATATATCTGCATTAAAAGTAAACACAAAAATGCACACTAGGTACAATTTGCCAACTCCAACACGTCTGACTGAACTTTAGCTCAATATGGGTCAAATTCATCTTTCTGGTTCAAATGCTGCTTTTTAAAAGAGAGTTAAACCCTTTTTTCAGTCTTAAAAACATTAGCGCCGTTTTAAGATAGTCAAAAATAGGCTATGGAATAAATAATGATATGAGTAGATTCAATAACAACTAGAGGAAATGTATAATTTTGCTTCAAACAAGATAATTTAGTTAAGTTTCCATATCAAGCATAAACAGTAAAAAAATGTTGAGAAATGTTGATCCCGAAGGTTGAAGAGGGGAATATTGAAAGGTTCCTTCCACAAAACCGTGTCCACTGTGTACCATGTGATCGGCTGCTGCGCTCTGATTGGCCGCCTGCAGCAGTCTGTTGTGTGGCTTCTTGCATTTCTGCTTCAAAGTGCTATGTAACATCATAATTATTATCAACAGTAAATATTTCTGTTAAAACAAGCAAAAACAAAGGCTCGAAGCAAGAGTCCTTCACACGAGTCCAAAGAAGTGGTGACAAACACAGCTCTCTTTTGTCCATTCATAGACACTGCACTTTTCTGGGCCGATGACATCACCAGAGTCCTGCGCTCTCATTGGCTGATCACAGAGACATCACGGCGGAGTCCTGTCGGTGCAGTTCCGCCTTGCACACAGTGGTGGCGCTGCAGTGGAGAGAGGAGATGGTGGGAGGCTCCTCGTCGCCTGAAACACAAAACATTATCTGTTACGAATCAAGCACAATCCAACAAGAGACAGACAAGAGCAGTTTAATGCAATTATTTAGGTATTTATTTTTGGGATCAAATCATCTCCAACATGAATGAAAAAAACATCTCGGCAGAAAACATGTTTTTTGTTTTAATTTTCAATGATTTTTCCAGGTTTTCCTTTCCTATCTTTGACCCCTGTGATGGCAAGCGACTAGTATTCATATCTCCCTGCTCCAGGAAGGAGCAACTCTGCCTGGTTCTATTCATATGTCCCTGCTTCAGGAAGGAACCGGGCCCCCCGACACCTACAGACAATGGCGTAAATCACTGTCTCACTCTCGCCCCCCTTTCGCCTCTTGCATATCTATCGGTCTGTATGTGTGCATTTTCTACATCCTGCTTCTCGTCACACCCTTGTGTCTTTCGCGTCTGCATCTGTATGACCTGCATTTTCTACCATTGTCTGTCTGTTCGCACCTACATCCCCAGACGGCGCCAACGCTCCCCAGGCGCCTCCTCACCGGTGGCCCCCCTCCCATTCTGTTGTGGGCGGGACTGTCTTTCGTGTGTGTCTGTATACAGGAAACTCGGAGCTCTGCTTCAGAGCTAGTACATGCTGCCTTCGTGTCTGTATGTGCTGACTCTCCACACGTGTGTATATAATAAACTTACGCTTTTGATAAGACAAAGACCTTTTGAGTTTTCTCACTTCAGGACAATCTGGAATCAGTGCTTTTTAATCGGCAGCACACACCAACACACACTTGTATAATGCCTGCTCGGTCGCTATGATTGTACGGCCACCACGGCGCGCTCGCAATGTCCGCGGCGCAACACACACACACGCACACACACATAGCTCACACACCACCTGCTGCACTTTGCATCAGAGTAATGTGGACAAGTTTGAGATGTTTCTTTCCTTAACAACGCGATCCGTACTCGAGCTGTTAAGCTAAACCCCCACAGTAGAGAAGGTAAACAGAATCACGTGACCGCGGGAGTTTTCACATCCCTGTTGGTGACGATCGGGCCACTTGGCCTAGTTCGTTAATAAAAACCTATGTGACCATGCCCATAGATTACATCTGAACCATCTTATAAGTGTCAAATCTCTAAACATTAATTTTAAGTACGTTTTGTGAAATAAGGAGTGTACATGGTGCCGTGAGGACTTAAATCAACCAAAACACTTGTTATGATAATGATGAGAATATTTTGAATGGAGGCCTGATGTTAGGGTGAATGTATCTGAACTGCAGGTGCATAAGTTAAAATCGTCTGTGCCATTATCCTGGTTTAATTCTCTTGGATGATGGTGCATGATCCATCAGTTTGCTCCAATGTTAAATATAAGGTACCACAACTTTCACAACACATAAAATAGAATTATTTATTTAATCCATGTAACTAGTTCATGGTCTGAGTTGGGTTCTTTTTCAGACAGAAAAGAGAGACCACGGCTCCAATCCACTCTAGCGGCAATCCGGTCAAAGTGAACTCAAGCGGCTCTTTTACTTATGCAAACATGTTTTTCTAAAGGTAAAATGAGGACTAGCATGGTGTGGACTTTGTTCACAACATTTTACTGTTGGGTCAAACCAGATGTATTGAGTATGAAACATAAATGAGAGTACCCAGCTTTAAGGGGATACTCAATAGTAAAGTAATCTGCATATGATGGCTTTAACGCTTGTTATGTTCACTTCTGACAGAAAGCAATGTATAACTTTTGTTTTTTTTGGGTTTGGGTAACTTTGTTTTTTTTCATAAGATGTAGATGTATGATGAATGGTTTGAGATGCAGCTTAATGGTAAAAGAGTGCTAAACAAAGTGAAAAAGATAATCCAATCAGGTAGATTTCAGTTCCAAGCTTCAAGTAGATATGTCTGGGGTGCACTTAAGTGGTACACAAGGTACGCGTATGCGCGACAATATCAGAAATGCATACTATCACTTGAGTTTAGTAAGCGCACTACCATAGACCAGTCCTCCATGGGGGGTGTTGTGCAATGGCCAGAGGAGGCGTGTGCGTTGATCGCGGAGCACTTGCTGCTGTTTGCTGAACGTACTTGATAAATGGATTCCAAATACTCCGTGGCAGCAGCGTTTCTGACTCCAGGAGCCACTACGGCCTGCTTTGTAATTGACAGCGGCTCCTTGATATTGTACACAGCACGGACCATTCTGGCTTGTTGCATGTGTGTGTCTTTGAGAACGCAAATAATAAAATCTATTGGTTACTGGAGAAACAGAGTGGACTCTGGAGCCTTAAGGGAGTGTCCAGGCCCTTTCCCCGTGTTTCTCCAGCTGTGGTACTACATTTAGCTTGCATTAATAATGCATAATAATGTTGGTTGTGCTCAAAAGTAAAAATGTTGTGAACAAAATCAACAGAAAATTTGTTGTTTTTTTTTTTTGCATTTTATACAAGGAAAGAGCCCCTGTGAGTATTATTTGACTTGGATTGGATTATCTGAGCTGATCTAAACTTTCGCATAAAGTAAGCAGTATAAAATCTCCATTAAAACCAGACGCAAATTGGTGTTGAGTACAAAACACCATCTCTTAGTACTCATCTGAGAACCTCACTGAAAAAAGTTATGTGCACCCCATGGCTATAGTGACTCAAAAGCGACTCAAAAGGGAGTCACCAAATGGTTGAGGAATACCATAGGGGTTAAATGTTGGATGTAGTCTTACTTGGTTCAGGACAGGTCGTTTCCTCTGGATGGGGGGCGTTGTGGTCGAGGGCCCTTGGCTGCAGTCGGGGGACCCACGGTGAGCCTAAAGATGCGCCTCTCCTGTGATCCGCAGTAGTGGTGGTGAGGAAGCATGGAGTACAGGCCGATGTCTGCGGGACTCAGCTCCGCAAAAGGACAGAGAGAAGTCCCCCAGAGTGAAGGCATCCGGTCGATGCTCATACTTGTGCTGGCGGAAAAGTGCGGCCGTAGTCCCTGCGGCTCCCGGAGCATACAGGTCTCCAGGCGGCTCGGACCCGGTCTGGTCTCACTCCCGGAGCATGGTAGTCCCAGTTTGCCACTGTGCGCTCCTCCTGTGCCCTCCCGCCACAGGGGGCGCCGGTTCCACACATGGATAGCACCCCGAGACTGCCCAATAACCCCTGCACGTCTTCTCCCCGTCCCTTAGTACGCCTCTCTTTACGTGCTTGGAATAAGAATTTTATATCGGTAAGTTAGTTTCACATTGATAAAATCTGTCTTCTTTTCCCTCTTCATCATCAAAAAACTAAATATTTATTGTACAAAGCCAGGCGGTACCAAACTTGGAGAACGTGATTTATGGTAGGTAAGAAAATAAAAAAAAATAAAAAAAAAAAAATTCGATCCATACTAGTTCCTAACTCTAAACAGTTCTATCAGTAGTGTTCATGTGTGTTTTTTGGCAGGCTTATTTCAGACGAAATGCTAAAACAAGTAGTTCAGCCACTCTCAATCTCAACTCTCATTTCGTCAATAGTGGACTCACAGGGCATTTTCATACCTGTATGCATAATATAACACAACTTATAGAATGCTGTGATCGGCTTTGTTCTTATTTTTTGTGAGAAATAAAAATACTACAGCATTAAGGTTTACTTAAATTTTCTTGTAATTTGTCTTCTGTAAATTAAAATTTCATAAATCAATCATTATTAATGACACGGACAAAATAACACTTATTAGTGATTTTGGTCTAATATTCGTTCCACCTATTCATGTTTTGTTAACTATTTATTCAAGTTCTGGGTTTTATGAGTATCCCCTGTGTAGTCCTGTGTACGTGACTATGACTTTGAGTCGTTAATAGTTGAGGTGGAGCCTGATTTGGTGACGTTGAGTGGATTGGATGTTCTGGTGGACCTGGCGAGTAGTGGTGGTGCAGTTGCAGGTGTTGTCTCCATTGTCAGTCGTAACCACGTCTGTAAAAAATTTCAGGTCAGAAGCCTATAAAGCTGAAGACAATGAACATTTTCTGAGATCTTGTGATGGATATAAATGTATGGTTTCAATCTTTCTCCATTCGAACCAAACGGAAACAGAATGCTCTCTCCCTTTGTGAGCTTCCTTCATTGACGATCTTCTCTTCCTGGCTAGAAGCACTTTTTAACATTATTTAGCTTAGACTTGGCAAGAGGAGGGCGGGTTTCCATGGTTACGGCTGTTCTTTTGGCAGTATCTCACCAATTTGGCGTACCAATCCGTCTATCAACTTCAGATGTCTAATGTTCCTAATAATCTCTTCAATGTTCTCTGCCATTCCTCAAACTGCCTGTTCCTTTCCTTCTGATTATAGCTAAATACAGTTATTCTGGCTGATAGTTATATTTTTTTTCATGCTAAACACCCTTTGTTTTTTTACTCCATTACAATCAACCTAAAAAGCCTAAAATTCCCCCCCCCCCTTTACTAAATAATTTTACCTATAGTGCGTGTGTGTTTATGTAAATGGAAGATGAGCCATACAAACACAATATCTTGGTGTTCAGGGGGTCTCCGCCTGTTCCCATCAATATCCTTCAGGACATTATGTAATAACTTGCTAAAAAATAATTGTCATTGCTAGCAGTCATTATACTTTCTGTTATTCCGTTTAGTGGTCTTTCAAAAAAAAAAAAAAAATGTATAGATCAAATTGGCCATTGAGGAGTCAAATTTGGAGTATTAGCCGCAGCCACTGATAAAACATAATCTATAATAATAAATATAATACAGTGAGTGTGGTCTTCTGTTGATGACGAGGGAGAAGTTCCCGTCGTTAAGGCCTCCTCAGAGACGAGACACTTCGGGCCTTGTTGAAGATGTTGTAGACTCGCTGCTTGGATCAGGGACATGTCCAGGTCCCTCTTCTACAGAATACTCAGGGCTGCTGCGGACCACGTCCCCAGTGCTACCACGCGCTGCCGGTCCTTCAGTCTGTCCTGGGTCCCACACACTCCTGGTGCTTCTGTAAGGGAAGCACGGGCCCGAGAGCCAGCCGGGAGGGTTGATGTTACGGCCTCCACTACCCACCGGGGGGGAGCTGATTGACCCTGGCCCAGCACTGCCACGCACAACAAACACAGTATTGTGGTTATAATTTCAGAATGTGAGACTATAGAACCCCCCCCCCACCCCACCCCCAATGTGTCCACTGTCACATTGCTCATTTATGCTGCTAACATAGATGTATACTATACCACTATATCTTCCTTGCACTAGAACATTACAGTGTTTTTATACTTGCGTCAGTTACTATGCTAAAGTTAGAGATTTTATTTATTTTTGTTTAGTGCAAAGTTATTGTTTCATTATCTTGTGTTGTGTGCTCCTCTTTCTGTGTCTGGTCACGCAACACTGAAAGGTCCTCTGTGGGACCAATAAAGGAATATGTGGAGTAGGTTGAAGGGGATTTGAATAAAAAATGAAAATATAGGGTGGAATTGTGCACATTTTTAGCATTAAAGTAAGACATATCAGAGTTAAGGGTTTAATAAGCCATGGATCATAGGTCGACCAGTTTATATGGCCACAGTTTGTAGATCAATTTCCCATTTATCGTATTGGACAAGTCTTCTTCCATTGATTATTTAATATTCTTTTAGTCAAATTATTACTATAGTCAGCAAACGATTTATTCAACTCAGGTACTAGTGAACTGTAAGAATATTAGTACTAGGCTCACTCTGAAATCACATGAGAACATGTGCATGGGTCAATCGCTGGACAGAAGTAAATGTAGGACTTTAGACCTGAAAGGGGGGAGGTCGAGGTAGAGTATTGTTTATCCTTTAAAGATCAAGCAGGACCAAACATCTTCAATATAATCATAAAGATAATGTATCAAACTTAAATAGTGCCTTTTATGGTACATCTCAAAGACGCTTTACAAAAACTTAGAATTAAACATTTGAAAAACTAATTAAGGAGCAAGCTGAGACAGGTGGGTTTTGAGAATAGATTTAATGTTATGTAGTAAGTCTGAGTTTCTGATTGTTTGAGGAGTGAAGTTCCAGAGAGTGGGGCGGCTGCAGCGCCGGCTCGGTCCAACAGGTTCGGGATATTATAGATTATTGTTCTGTAATTCCAACTTGAAATGTGAAACCAGTACACCTGAGGAGATTCATCCATGACAAAGTCAATATGCCAAGTCGAAGTGTAATTTTGAAAATATTGTAAGTCCATGCGTTGGGTAGAATGGTAGAGCGATAATGAGTTGGTTGAGGTCGATGTCTTACCTTCAGCAGAAAGAACAAAAACAAAAATGAAGAGAAGACAAAACAGCCATGAATTATATTTGAAAATATCAACCCAACATTAGCCATACAAACTAAAAACTCTAAACATGTTGGGTAAAGGCATTTGTAGTAATAAATCTTTTTGGAAATTGGATGAAGTGAAGAGTTGCATATTGACCTCGAGCGCACACAGCAGATATCTGTGGCTAAACCTCTAGAGGGAGAAACTGAAAGTGCAACTTAAAGTGCGGCACCGAAACTTTTTATGATCATAATTACATGTTTTGTCCGACAGGAAGACGACTTGAATGTTGTGAGCAATGTTTGTCTTATGCCGTCTTATTTTATTATTGATACCACCTTATTAATGGCTATTTTTAGATAAGAAAGAGCTTTGAGACTCACTATTTGACAATTTGAGCTGAGCTGAGAAAGGGTGATCCTTCCTTATACTCTTTTCTGTCTGACAAAGATGTTGAAAAGATCTGACAGAAGCCCAAATATCTGTACCTGAGCCTGTTAAAACTTGTTGATTTAGAGTCTAGTGTTTCATAGCCAAGAAGTTAAGTGGATCTCAATTAAAAAATAAAGATTTTCAATTAATAGTCAGGTAATAGTCATATATTTCCCACAGAGTGTTGTTTGTTGTTACTCCAAAGGGGAAGACTTCAATCAGCTTTGAGTACATAAGTCTTTTTATTATTAAATGTGCCCGATATCAATATTTCTTTTTCTTGTGTTTAGTTTTCATTTGTGCTTGCAGAGGAATGTGCAATAATACTTAAAGTCAAACATTTCTCATTCCAGATGTTATATCAATCTACAGACATATTACAAAACATATCTGTGGCCTTTTCATTAGTGGCACATCATTGTTGCAGACCAGTAAAAAGGCTTCTATCTTGGTGGTTTTTTCTATGGAGATCGTTTCTTTCAAGTCGGAAGGTTAAAACAAAAGTAGCAGACCCTGTAATTTTGCCCATAGCTTCTCCAGAGCTGATGACTCAAGGCTGTTTATAATGTTGATGAATTAACAATGGTGCTTTGAGATGCGTGCATAAATTACACCACATTTAAACAATTACCTGCAATCGCAATGCTGACTATTTGAAACTGGAGGTCACTTTTACACTCACCTAAAACAGTTATGTGGAGCAGGGGAGTGGGCCCATTTTTAACCATTAACAACACTTGTTTACTCATCAAAGCCGGACTAGAGTCGTTTCTAGATCAATCGAAGAGTTATTGGAAACTTCTGGTCAAAACATGTAACTCGAGCCTTCTGTCTAACAGATCCTGTCATAGTATGATGTCATTGAACTACTATGACATATTTTCAGAGCAATTTCGCATTTAAAACATTGTACTTTCCCGTTTATTAGTTTTGTCAAGGTCTCTATTGAAATTACCCCACTTAATCACGATCACGTCACAAACCAAAATTTTTTTTCATTCCACACACTTATACTGTATGTAATAGGAACGCTGATTCTACTCCTCCCTCTTGTGGTAGGTAGAGATAGGGCTGGCTGATAGCTTGCTTCACCCTTATACGTATATTTTGACTGAAGATAATTATTTTTGCATTCTATAACGTGAAATAGAATAAATAAAAAGTTCATTGTCCTGTTTAATAGACCAAAAGATAATGTTATATGTCTTTCTTTAAAACAAAGTCTTGCCACAAATTTCAGTGTTGTCAAATTCTTCAATTGGAAATGTCCTCCTGGATACTTTTCAAATTGGAAAATGATTAACAAATTTTACGCCCTGCCCTGGTCTTGGCATGGGGAGGTTACAGAGGGAAGCATTTTTTTTTCAGATTAATTTCTAGATTATTAATGACGGAAGTGATATTCCCATTTTCCTTTGTAATGGCCAAATAATGCATCACATTTCTCCTTTAAATCCTGATTGGACTTGTTTTTGTCCTCCTCTCTATCTGCTCATCTTTTACGGATGATTTGGGGGAAATTAAAGTTTGCTCACAGCTTAGTCACTGCGTACAGACATGGTCTAGTGCAGTAGCAGCTAAAAGCACAAGATCCATTGAAAGGTCCTGGAGATTCTAATGCGTTTCTAGAAACACAAGTTTCTTTATTAACAGCTTGATCCACATAACAGAATAAAGCATGTACCAATAGTAGCTGATACTGGAGTGATACAGACAGCCTTTACTATATCATTAGAACAGTAGCCTATCCTTAAAGGGGTGCAGGGCGGTAATTGCACCCTCAAAGCAGACCTCTGTGGTGAGCACCCCACCATACAGTTATGAGGCCTTTAGGATTGTGCTGACTCTGAAACAGCATTTAACTGGATAAACAAATTGGGCCGTGCCACAAAAGCCCCAACACCATCACAAACAGGCACGAAACAGCTGGCTTCACCAGTATACATGGAATCTAAAGAAAATTTGATTTTAATACCAATATTTTGTATTGCATTTTAAATACAATCCCTACAAACGATTATAAACGCAACATGAAACAAAAGGAAAAAAACTAAAAATATGTTGGGACACACCATTTTTTACTCTAGAAATTTGTAAATATAAATAATGTATAAGTTGGACAGAAAGGTAAGAAAAAAGATATATGTTATAAGTTTGAAATGGGTTCAAAATTACTATTTAATTAATGAATATAAAAATGTATTTATTACATTAATCGTGCTCTAGTTTCCAATTCTTTAAAAATTTTACTTGGGGTCTATAAAAAAAGTTGAAAAGTTGCTTAAAGTTTGGGGTAACCAACTTTAAAACCCCAAATAACGGAACCTCACTCAGCCATTCCAGCTCTAGCTCAAAGCGTCAAATAGTTGACTTTCTACTTAACAAAAATATGCAAAGATAATAAGATAAAGACAGCAGCCTTGTGGTATGATTTGTTCCACACTATAGGAATTATTTTAAAATACTTACTATTGAGGCAGACAAGCATTTTGATGGGTACAAAAGTTTGAAAAGGGTCAATCTCTGCATGAACTGGAAACTTGACATCCAAGTAGTTAAACTACAAATGCACTCGTTTCCAAAAGTCCAGTGTGTTCAGAGACTTACTGTGAAATAAGCCGTCATGTCGAGCGCTTTGTGCGTAGGCTTCGAGCAGAGGACGCAGAGACACAAAGCGCTGCGGCTGCAAACACATCCAAGTGTTTAATTTTATCCTCGGTCCACCATGCGCCGCCCCTTACCCACTGAAACCCAACACCGGACCAGTTTCAGGACGCAACTGAAGCTGTGTTGGCGTTTACGCGCGAGATCCACCTCTAGCACTAAACAACACACACATCGCCCCACGTCTTAAATAGCAACTCTAGTATTCTGTAGGCACCATGTTTTTCTGAAATGTGAGTCCGTGGAAGCCACAGGTGCTGGTATAGAAAGGTGTCCTGGTTTGTAATTCATTTTTTTCTATTCTGTTCATGGCACACAAGTAGAATTATCAGTAATAACCGAATAACATAGAAATATGATATTTATAATTATTCGGATTTCAAAAAGTGTTCCATGCAACTTATCTTGTGGGGAAACACTGCCATTACTGTGTAAAAGTGAAACTGCACCAAACAGATCTAAGTTCAGTTGTTTATTATTCAGCATTAAACACCTTGGTATTAAATATTTTACAGATTGTGGAATACTTCTATTATTGAAAAGGCATAAAATTTCTCTTTGTTCAGAGCGTGTTGAAGTGTTGTCACGTATGACCGTCGTATTTATTTCTTCGTTGTTTAATGAGTGTTTTGGGGTGTTCATCCCTCTGGGGGACCGCTTTTAGTCCAGCTTTCTCCAAAGTCTCTTGAGATCGCTTTCAAATTCTCTGCAAGTGTAAGGTAACTTTCATTGAATGGCAGACATTAAATGCAACAAATATAAAAGTGAGATTTTATAATTTTTTGTAGGTTGCTTGTTGAAGGACATTTTGGCATAAATAATGTATTTGTATAGTGAATGCCACAGTGATGCTCACCTGTTTCTTTTTGCCTTGCCCTCCATCACTCTCCTCCTCACAAACTTCCTCCGCATTTAGAAGCATTTTGTATTTGTGGCTGGTTCAGCTTCCTCACGACGGAGTTTCAACACATTTTACAGCTGTGAGGTGCGGCCGACCGCTGTCAATTCCTCCATGCCACTGGAACAGGACCCTGTGGAAGACTCCTTCTCTCTAGCCGTTCAGCCTCCTCCTGGGCAGGGTAGGCTCCAGGCAGCAGGGAGGGAGTAGCGTAGAGTACAGCCAGCTCTCCAAAGGGACTCACTGGACTGCTTCGTGGAACCAAAGCCTCCTCAAGGTCAGGCTCCAGCTGGCACCCTTCGTGGAGGCGGTGTGTTAATCTGCTGCAGTCGAATAGAGATGTTTCAGAAAGTGCAAGAAGGAATGAGCCGATGAAGAGGCGTCCCTCTAATGTATAGAACTGTGACGAGAATAACAGCCAATTAAAAACCAACATTTGTATGGAAACATAAAGTAGGTATTAGATAGAGAGCTCACCTGTCACTCTGCATAGCAGCCGAGTCGAAGCGCTTTGAGGTAAAACATCTTATATGTTGCATTAATGAAAACATTTCATCAGGAAACGCTGCACGTATTCTGTGGTAACGTGCAAGAGGTAACATATGCTACTTTATATTTCATCTAACAATCTCCTTCACTGTATTTTTCATTGCTGCAGAAGGCACCGTGTAAATTACTCAAACAAACAACTTGATTATAATTCAATATAGGTTGGAAAGCACCGTGATATAACAGCTAGTTGTGTATATTTGATCATTTTATGTGGCGAGGAAAGCTAATGGTGGTGCTAGCGTAGCTTGCTGTGTCCGTGGGGACATCAGGCTGTCTGGAAACAAACACACAGACCAAGAAGTCAAACAAATACATGTTAATCAAAGCAAAAATGGATGAGTTATAAAACTAACTTGTGGTTTGACGTGAAGATGAAATTAAGGCAAATTTCAATGTGACTCCAGGAGACAAACTTCCGACCATGTGCAACTAGAAATTAGTTACGTTTCCGGGGTCCAGATTTCTCGGAAAGGTTCCTCTCTTCAGAAAGTCTATGCTTCAGACACATTCATTTATTTTTTTCATCAACTTATTACGACATTGATACATATTTATTAATGGACATATTTACTTATATTTACTGGTTGACATGAATCTTTCAATCACACAGCTGAACTTGGATGTATATACATTTGTATTAATTTGTCTACCCTACTCTTTAAACAGCAAGTTGATAAATCAGTATTATGATAAACCGTGACCAGTGTTTATATTTTGTATGTACTTTTATTGTATTCTTGTTTCCTCAACACACATTGTGGCCTGTAGAGGCGCCATACCCCACTTTGGGAATCACTGGGCTAAAACCAAAATCTGTCTCTTTTTTATTAGTGTGTTGCTATGAGTACATTTGATATTTAGTTAGGTTTAAAAGTATTAACTCCTCACATTTTAATGTGCATTGTATATATAATAAAATTGTCCACTCACCTTTGCCCTCGCGGGCGGTCTATCCCTCTCCTAAGTCTCGGGTCCTCTAACCAGAGGCCTGGGAGCTTGAGGGTTTCTGCCAGTATCTTTGCTGTTCCTAGGCACTGCACATTTTGACCGAGATGATCCGGGTTGTTCGGGGATCGCTGTAACCACTCTTCTAGCTTCGGTCACTGCCCTGGAGTGACACCGATCAACCTCGGGCACTACTGTCACCTTTACCCTTCCAGGCCCTCTCCAGTCCTCTCTGAGACCTTGGTATTTCTCAAGCTTTTCATTGTTCTTTTTCCGGATGTTACCATCGCTTGGAATTGTAAATTTACAGGTCCACCACCACGGGCTGTCCTCATGCCCTTTGTCTACCAACCACCCAATGTCAGGTTGTTTCGCCATTACATTTGGTTCGGTCTGTATCTGGAAGTCCCACAGGATCTTCGCCAACGCTCATTCTCCACCACTTTGGAGGAGTTTCCCCACTTAGACCTTGGGGTTTTCCGCCCATACCTTCTGCCAGATGATTCTGTTACACTATGCCAGCCACTTGGTTATGGCGTTCCATGTAGGCCTTCCCTGCCAGCACTCTTGACCTGCTGTTATGTGTTGGATTGTCTCAGGTAGCACTCTTTGCACACCGACACCATTGGGTCTTGTCTGGTGTTGGTATATCTGGCCTCTATCGCTCTGGTGCTCTAGTGCCTGTGCCTGTGCAGCCATGATGAGCGCTTGTGCTGTCCTGTATGCAAGCCTTTCTAGCCCATTGGTTGGGACTTCTTGAGATAGCCACTTTGTTATGCTCCGGTGGTACATGCCGTGTTGGGGCTGTTTATTCCATGATGGCTCTCCTCCCAGCACCTCCTAATCTCGCCACTGCCTGAGTCATTCATGAGTACGTCAGCCGTTTTGCCTACGTCCCTGGATGTAGTTATGGGTTTGGATGTTTCGTCCTGGATAGTCACTAGTCACACTCACAGCTCTCGGCCTCTTCTTTACGCCTTACGTACAGTCTCAGGGTGCTGGATTTGGGATGGAACCCGCATGCTTGGTAAGAGCTTTCGAGTTTTAACATCCGTGGTCTGAATCTTTCCTTTGGCCACCTGATTATATCCTGCAGGGTATCTGACATCACTGGCAGGGCGTAGCTGTTATTGCCCGGGCCTTGTTCTTGCCATTGTAGCCGGCTTCTTAGGACCTGCCTTACTCGCTGGACGGTATTTGGACAGTTGCGCTTTCTCGTCACCTGTTCGAGGTTGAATTTGCCTGGTGGTATACCGAGATACTTGATACTGTCCCTCAACGTCTGCTATTGGTCCCTCTGGGAGTGAGATCCCTTCTGTGTGGACTACCTTGCCTCTCCGAGTCACCATCTGCTACTTTCTGAGTCCGAATGACATCCCGATGTCATGGCTGTAGATCCTGGTTGTTTGGATCAGAGAGGGGTCCCTCCCCACAATGTCACTCTCGCTCTTGGCGTACAGCTTGATGTCATCATGTAGAGGCAGGTGACTGATCTTTGCTCTGTTCTGAGGCGGTATCCATAGCCAGTCTGGTCAATTACTTGGCTTAGAGGGTTGAGGCATATGCAGAACAGTAGTGGGGACAGAGATCACCATTGGTTAGATACCTCATTTTGATGGTCACTTGTGCGAGCGCTTGCCATGTGCCTCATGGTGGTCTGCCCTACATTCCCATCGAGTTTGCAACGAAGTCCCTTAGAGCCCTGTGATATTGTACAACTTCAAGCATTCCATGATCCATGTGTGTGGCATTGAGTAGTAGGCTTTTGGTAATCTATCCAGGCTGTGCAAAGGTTGGTCGTTGTCGTGACCGGCAGTCTTGGGGCGCCTGTTCTTGTCAACAGGAGATGGTGTTTGCTTCCTCTGGTGTCCCTACCAGTGCCTTCTGGCTGTGTCATGAATTTGTTCCCATATGCCCACTTATCTAGCCGCACAATGATGCCTGACATGAGCTTCCATGTTGTGGAAGAGACAGGTTATTGGCCGGTAGTTGGAGGGACTGCACCTTGGCTGGGTCCTTCATGATCAGGGACCGTCGCCCTGCGGGAGCCATTCTGGATGGTCACCATCTCTCTGGCAGCTGGTCATTTGTGTGCTAGGAGCGTCAAGGTGTGATGTGAGTGTCTTAGCACAGTAGCATGGACATATCAGGGCCAGGTGCTGTCCAGTTTTTCATACCTGAGACCTCTTTCTCGGATGTCTTCCTCTGTGATGGTAACTGAGTTCTGTTCTGGGAGGTGGCTGTGCTCCTCTCTCAGGGGACACCAGCCATTGTGCATCTATTGTTATGTGCATGCATCCTTCTCCATATGTTCTTCCAGAAACTGTTCAGTTTCCCAGCCTCGGTGGGTTGCTCCCTGTTGGTACCCTGACCACTGTGGTACACTTCGCGGTTGTGTTGCGAACAGCCTGTTCACCCTTCTGGCTGCAATTCTCTTTAGTGTACCTCTGTAGGCGGCGGGCCTGGGCTTGGAGCCTGTTGTTTGGCAGTTGTCGAGTGCTTCAGGCTTTGGGTCTATCTGGCTGTACTTTCTGGGTACTGGGTCTTTTCTTGAACCTCTCTGGGCTCTGTTAATTGTCTCACCTTCTCTCCGAGCCGCCTTGATCTTAGCTCCAACGCTTTTCCATGGTGGGTATTGTCCATGGCTCCATGTTGCTCTTATAAGCCAAGCATCTCCCCCCAGGATCACTGCTGCTGAAGTGTATATCAGACTCATTGGTTTCAGTGATTGTTGTGGTAGGTATCTGCCCTCACTGCTGCATTACTCAGCTTTCTTGGGATCCTTAGTGGTTACTTCACACAACGCTGTAGCCGGTGTCTTTGCCCTGTGCCCATTTTGACAGGATCTTAGCTTTCAGGTCAGTCGCTGCCTCGATATCCCAGCGTTATCAGTTCCATTGGGGCTATGTACCCAATACCTGGTTGGGGGAGTTGCAGTTGGTGGGATCTCCCCTTGACCTCGGCAACTGTGGCATCATACTTGGGTTGTACCTATCAATCTCAATATATATTATATAAATAGTCCTTATATTCATAGAAAATAATGACTATATATAGACAAACACTGAGTAAGTAAATGAAATTGACTGTGAAATCTAAACCTAACAATCTTTAAAATTGGCCTTTTTCCATATTACCCCGGAGTCTGTGTCATGTCTCTCCATGATCTCACACCCAAAGGACATCTGTGACATATGAACAGCCTGAGGAGCCGGGATCTGGCTCCTGCTTGGACTCTGAGGAGCACAGGGATTGGCCCCTGCTTGGGACTTTGAGGAGCACAGGGAGGCCCCCTTTTTCCTTCAAAAATATTCTCTCAAAAACTATGCCGGAGTGGAAAAAGAAGAAATATATGTATTAAAAAATACTGGACTAATTTTAAGGCGCAATTATGTTGTATTAAAAACAGTATGTGATTTTGTATGTACTTTTATGTATTCTTGTTTCCTCAACTACATTGTGGCCTTTTGAGGGGGGCGCCCAAAGCCCACTTTAGGAATCAATGTGGCTAAAACCAAATCTGTCTCTTTTTATTCAATATTCACGTTTATTAACTGTGGGTGTATTGTTGTCATGGAGACGGTAGTTGTATATATTCAAAGAACCCTCGTTGTATGGGAGACATAAGTTGTATATATCTAACTGCTGCTCCGCCTCATTCACTTTGAGTTGGTCTCGGACGTTGTGTGGATCTGTGATCTCTCCGTTCATTTGCGTTTGAGGATAAGCGGGTGGTAATAACACTGAGGCATAGACCTTTGCAAAACCAGTTTGTTGACACTTTTCAGGGGGTTTCTGGAAATCATCTTTGACGGTTCACTTTGTGATGGATGGCTCGCCCCTCCCACGCCCTGCCCTGTTCCCTGGAGGTAATACCACCTGAAATGATCATGAATCGGAATTATATAAATGACCACAACGTGTATTGAACAATTGTTAGTAGTAGTAGTATTGTATTGTGTGGCTAATTCAATGAGCCATCGTGTTTGTGAGATGAGCTAGCTAGCATGTGCGCCGGGCCCTGTATGGAAAGTGCTTCATTACAGAAGTGGACTTTTCTCTTTTCGTTTAGGTAACATGTAAAAAACCGCGGCTGATTCATGGCAACAAGTTGATCTGAAAGGTGTAAGTTGGTGTTTGTGGCGTCATCATGTAGCAGCATCATAATGTTCAGAGCTAGACCCAGTCACAGTAGTTGAATGTAATCATTGAGGCACATTAGACATGGTGGAGATGCTGTAAAATCTCTCTCTTTTCTCCTTACATGTAAACTATCTGTGACTGGGTTCTGCTCATGAACTTTTATGATGCTGATTATGTTGACCTTTTCTGATCCGTTGTTGTTGTTGAGAGAGATGTTTCATGACCTGGGAAAAGTGTCAACAAATGGTTTTGCAAAGTGTCTTAGTGCCTCAGTGTTATTACCACGCTTGATCCTCAAACGCAAATGAGACGGAGAGAGTTCACAGATCACAAGCGTTCTGTAGACCAACAGCTAGTGAAGGTGATGCGAGCAGCAGTTTGAATATATACAAACTTATGTCTCCCCACCATGACAACGAGGGTTTTTGAATATATACAACTTCCGTCTCCTGACAACAATACACCACAGGTTATAACCGTGATTATGAATAAAAAGAGACAGATTTTGGTTTTTTAGCCCAGTGATTCCTAATGTGGGCTTGGGGGCGCCTCTAAAGGCCACAATGTGTGTTGAGGGAAACAAGAATACAATAAAGTACATACAAAATCCATACTGATTTATAAACTATATTGCGAATTTCAATAATTCAGTATTTTTTAATACATTATGTATTTCTTCTTTTGCAACTCTGGCATTAGTTTTTTGGAGATATTTTTGAAGGAGGCCAGTCCCTGTGCCTCTCAGAGTCAATGAAGGAGGCCAGTCCTGTGCTCTCCAGAGTCCAAGCAGGGGAGGCTCCAGTCCCTGTGCTCCTTCAGAGCTGGTTATATGTCACAGATGTACTTTGTGTGAGATCATGGAGAGACTTGAACACGACTCGGGGTAATATTGAAAAAGGCATTTAATGATAGTTTGTGTAAGATTTCACAGTCAATTCATTTACTTACTCCAGTGTTTGTCTATATATAGTCTTTATTTTCTATGTAATAGGACTAATTTAGTAATATATATATATTGTGATTGATGAGGTACCAAAACGATGTTGATGCCTCAGTTGCCGAGTCAGAGTAGGGAGATCCACCAACTGCAAACATCCCCAACCAGGTTTAGGGTACATAGCCCCAATGGAACTGATAACGCTGAACGAGGCAGCGACTACCGAAAGCTAAGATCCTGCTAGAATGGGCACAGGGCAAAGACACGGCTACAGCGGTTGTGTGAAGTACCACTCAAGGATCTCATAGAAGCTGTGAATGCAGCAGTGAGGGCTGTTACTACCACCACAATCACTGAAACAATGGAGCTGTTATACACTCAGCAGCAGTGATCCTAGAGAGCTTGGCTATAAGAGCAAACCATGGGAGCCTCATGGACAATACCCACCATGGAAAGACGGTTGGAGGCTAAGATCAAGGCGGCTCGGAGAGAGTGAGTAATTAACAGGAGGCCAGAGAGGTGCAAATGAAAAGACCAGTACCAGTAATGTACAGCCAGATGACCATACTGAATGCCCTGAAAATGCCAACAAAGGCTCAAGCCCTGGCCGACGCTCTACAGAGGTACACTAAAGAGAATGAAGCCAGAAGGGTGAAACAGGCTGTGCGCAACACATAACCTGCGAAGGTGTACGCTCAGTGGCAGGTAACAACAGGGGAGCAGACCACCGAGGCTGGGAAAGCTGAACAGTTCTGGAAGAACATTATGGAGATGGATGCAGCAATACAGAAGTGAAATGGTGGTGTCCCTGAGAGAGGAGCAACAGCACCTCCCTGAACAGAACCTCTGTTACCTTCACTGAGGCAGACATCCGAGAAAGAGTTCTCAGGTATGAATAAACTGGACAGCACCTGCCCTGATCATTGTCCATGCCTACTGGTATGGACACTCACATCAATCATGAGCGCCTAGCAGCACAAATGAACCAGCTGCTGAGAGATGGGATCATCCAGAATGGTTAATAGTGAAGGCGCTGACGGTCCCTGTCATGAGGGACCCTGTCAGGGTTGCAGTCCCCTCACATAATACCGGCCAATAACTGTCTCTCCACAACATGGGAAGCTATGTCTGGCATTCATTGCGGGCTAAGATAAGTGGGCATATGGAACATTCTCATGAGCACAGCACAGGAGGGCACTTGTTTAGGGACCACAAGAGGAGCCAAACACCCGCTCCTGGTTTGACAGAAAAGGCGCCAGTACTGTCCGGTCAGACACCACCAACCTGGTGCACAGCGGATTTGATTTACCAGAAAGCCTCGACTCAATGCCACATCACTTTGGCTCATGGAATGCTTTGAAGATTGAGTACAATTTCAAAGGGCTCTAAGGGACTTCGTTGCAAACTCGATGGGAATGTGGAAGACCTCCCTTGAGGCAAATGGCATAGCGCTCGCACAATGTGACCATCAAATGTTGGTATCTACCATGGAGATGCTTCGTCCCCACTACTGTTCTGCATAGGCCTCAACCTCTAAGCCAAGTTAATTGACCAGACTGGCTATGGTACCGCCTCAGGAACAGCAGCAAGATCAGTTCACGCTGTCTTACTGGATGACATCAAAAGTACGGCCAAGAGCGAGAGAGCCATCGACTCTCTGATTCCAAACAACCGAAGGATTACCGCCAAGAATCGGGATGTCATTCGGACTCGAGAAATGTAGCAGGATGGTGGACTCGGAGAGGAAAGGTAGTCCACACAGAAGGGATCTCACTCCAGAGGGGAACTAATAGCCGACGTTGAGACAGTTACAAGTTTCGGTATACCACAGGAAATGGCACCTCAGAACATGGTGACGTGGAAAGCGGCAACTGCACAAATACTCCAGCGAGTGTAAGGCAAGGTCCTAAGAAGCGGCTCAATGGCAAGAACAAGGCCGGGCAATTAACAGCTACCGCCCCTGCAGTGATCTGATACCCTGCAGGAATATCAGGTGGCCAAAGGAAGAGATTCAGACCACGGATGATGTTAAACTCGAAAGTTCCTTACCATGCCATGGCGGGTTCCATACCCAAATCCTCTGCACCCTGAGGACTGTACGGAAGCGTAAAGAAGGAGGCGGAGACTGTGAGTGTGACTAGGTGACTAGTCCTGGACGAAACATCCAAACTCCATAACTACATCATGGATGAAGGCCAAAAACAACAAAAAAATAACGGGATGACGTACTCATGTGAATGGACTCAGGCAGTGGCGAGTATGAGGAGGTGCTGGAGGAGAGCCCTTCATGGGGAGAACAAAGGCCCCTACACGGCATGTACCACGGAGCATAACAGAAGTGGCTGGATCTCAAGATGTCCTACAATCCTGCAGAAAGGGGCTGGCCTACAGCGACAGCACAGAGTGCGCTCATCATGGCTGACACAGGAACAGGCATCAGAGCACCAGAGCCGGATAGAGGCCCAGATATACCACACCAGCAAGACCCAAGGTGTCGGTTGTGCAAAGAGGCACCTGGAGACAAATCCAAAACACTAAACTGCAGGGCTGCAAGAGCTGGCAGGGAAGGCCTACATGGATCGCCAATAACCAAGTGGCTGCATAGTGTTTACAGAAACATCTGTGCAGATTATGGGCTGGAAACCCAAGGTCTATGGGAAACTCCTCCAAAGGTGGTGGAGATGATGAGCCAGCTGCGAAGATCCTGTGGGACTTCCAGATACAGACCGACCAAATGGTAATGGCGAAACAACCGACATTGTGGTGGTAGGACAAAGGGCTGAGGACCAGCCGTGGTGGTGGATGGCAAATTCCAAGTCGATGGTAACATCCGGAAAAATAAAGATCATGAAAAGCTGAGAAATACCAGGTCTCAGAGAGGAGTGGAGGAGGGCTGGAGGGTAAAGGTGACAGTAGTGCCGTGGTGATCGGTGCACTCAGGGCAGTGACCGAAGCTTGAAGAGTGGTTACAGCGGATTCCGGAACAACCTCGGACATCTCGGTTTCCAGATATGTGCAGTGCTTGGAACAGCAAAGATACTGCGCAGAACCCTCAAGCTCCCAGGCCTTGGATAGAGGACCCGAGCGCTAGAGAGGGATAAAATCCGCTCCGCCGGAGGGCCAAAGGTGAGTGGACAAATTTTATTATATATACATGATAATTAAATGTGAGGGAGTTATACCTTGTTAAACCTAACTAAATATCTAAATTTTTTTTTTTTTTAAATAAAAAAAAAAAAAAAATACCCATAGCAACACACTAATAAAAGAGTCAGATTTGGTTTTAGCCCCCAGTGCCTTCCCTAAAGTGGGGTTTGGCGGCGCCTCTACAGGGGCCACACATGTTGGTGTTGAGGAAACCAAGAAATAAACAATAAAAGTACATACAAATGAAAACAATGTCACGTTTTTCATAATACTGATTTATCAACTGATTGTTTAACGAGTTGGTGTAGACAAATTAATACAAATGTATATACATCAAGTTCAGGCTGTGCTGATGTGAATAGATTCATGGTCATACACAGTAAAAATAGTTAAAATATGTCCATGTAATAATATGTATCATGTCGTAATAGTTGTTGAAAAAAATAATGTATGCAATGTTGTTCTGATGGCTTAGACTTTCTGAGAGAGGAACCTTTCAGAGAAATTGGACCCGGTAAACGTAACTAATTTCTAGTTGAACAGGTCGGAAAAGTTGTCTCCTGGAGTACATTGAAATTTTTGCTTATTTCATCCTTCACGTCCAAACCACAAGGTAGTTTTAACTCATCTCACTCTTTTTTGCTTTTGAGAACCATGTATTTGTTTGACTTCTTGGGTCTGTGTGTTGTCCTGACGCCCTGTGTCCACACGGACACAGCTAAGCTCACGCTAGCACCACCATTAGCTTTCCTCGCCAATAATAATGATCAAATATACACATTAGCTGTTATATAACTGTGCTTCAACCCTCTATGATTTTTAATCAAGTTGTTTGTATTGAGTGTATTTACAAGTGTGCCTATCTTGCAGCATGAAACAGTTGATGGATTGGTTATGATGAATTATATAGTGGTTCATATGTTTACCTCTTGCACTTGTTCCACAGAATAAGTGCAGAGTTTTTCCTGATGAATGTTTCAATAATGCACATTATAAGATGTTTACCTCAAAGCTGCTTCGTATCGGGCTGCTAGGCAGAGTGACAGGTGAGGTCTCTTTTCTTATATTCCTCTTTATGTTTCCATACATAATTGTTGTTTTTATTGGCTGTTCTTTCTCGTCTCAGGTTCTATACAATATAGTGGGACGCCCTCTGCATCGGCTCATTCCTTCTTGCACTTTAGAAACATAGCTATTTCGACTGCAGCAGATAAACACTACGCCTCCCTCACGATGGGTGCGCGGAGCCTGAGCGTTGAGGGGCGTTGGTTCCTCGGTAAGCTGTCCGTGAGTCCTTTGGAGAGCTTGGCTGTCTCTACGCTACTCCCTCCCTGCTTAGGCCCTGGAGCCTACCCTGGCCCAGGAGGAGGCTGAACGGCTAGAGGAGTAGGTCCTTTTTCCACCAGGGTCTGTTCCAGTGCTGGTGGATGACAGCGGGTCGGCGCACCTCTCCGCTGTAGATATGTGTTGAAAATTCCGTCGAGGGAAGATGTGATACCGACACAAATACAAAAGCTTCCTAAAGCGGAGGAAGTTTGTGAGGTGGGGGAGTGTGGTTGGGCAGAGGCAAAAAAGAAACAGGTGAGCATTCACTGTGGCAGTCACTTACAAATACATATTTATGCCAAAATGGTCTTCATCAAGGCAACTACATATAATTATAAAATCTCACTTTTTATATTTTGTTGCTTTTAAGGTTGCCATTCAATGAAGTTACCTTTCAACTTGCAGAAGAAATTTGAAAGCGATTCTTCAAAGAGACTTTGGAGGAAAAAGCTGGCTAAAAAGCGGGCCCCAGAGGGATGGAACACCCAAAAACTCTTCATTATATACAACAAGGAAATAATAAGACTCGGTCATCGACCAAACACTTCAACACGCTATGAACAAAGTGATGATTTTATGCCCTTTTCAAATAATTAATATTCCTCAATCTGTTCAATATTTAATACTCAAGGTGTTAATGCTGAAATAATAAACAACTGATTCTTAGATCTGTTTGGAGCAGTTTCACTTTTACACAGTATGATGGCAGTGTTTACCACAAGATATGTTGCATGGGACACTTTCTTTGAAAAATCGATTTAATTTATAAATTTCATAATTTCTATGTTATAGTTATTTACGGTTACTTACTGTGGCTTGAACAGAATAGAAAAAAAAAGAAGTACAATTCCAGGAGACTACTTTCAATACTGCAACCCTGGGCTTCCTACGGACTCACATTTCCTGATTATAACTTGGTGCATACAGAGTTACTAGAGTTTGCTATATTTAAGAAACGTGGGCGATGTGTGTGTTGTTTAGTGCTTAGGCGGTGGATTCTCGGCAGGTAAACGTCAACTACTGCTTCGAGTTGCGTCTGTACTGGGTCCCGTGTTGGGTTTCAAGGTGGGAAAGGGGCGGAGACATGTGGACCGAGGATAAAATAAAACTGCTGGATGTGTTTGCAGCCGCAGCGCTTTGTGTCTCTGCGGTCTCTTGCTCTGAAGCCTCTGCAAAAGCCGCTCGCTATTGACAGAGATAGTAGAGAGATTCACAGTAAGTCTCTGCTGAACCACACTGGACTTTTGGTAAACGAGTGCATTTGTAGTTTACTACGAGGATGTCAAGTTTCCATGTTCTGCAGAATTGGACCCTTTTCAAACTTGTGGTTCCCATCAAATGCTTGTCTGCCTCAATAGTAAGTATTTTAAATGTATTTCTTGTGTGATCAAATCTTACCAAACCTGCTGTCTTTCTCTTTTTTATCTTTTGCATATTTGTTAAGGTAGAAAAGTCACTATTTGACGCTTTGAGCTAAGAGCTGATTGGCTGAGTGAGGTTCGTTTTTGGGGGTTTACAAAGTTGGTTTACCCACCCTACTTTAAGCACTTTTCAAACTTTTTTTTATAACCCACCAGGTAAAAATTTTAAAAGAATTGGAAACAAGAGCAAGTTTATGTCCTAAATACATTTTATTTCATTAATTAAAGGTAATTTTGGAACCCATTTCAAACTTTGATACATATACTTTTTTTCCTTACCTTTCTGTCAACTTTATACTTTTATATATATTACAAATTTCTAGAGTAAAATATGGTGTGTCCAACCATATTTAGTTTTTTTTCCTTTTGTTCTGTAGTGCGTTTATATATGTGTGTTGGGGATTGTATTTAAAAAATGCAATACTAAATAATGGTTATTAAAATACAAATGTTTTAGATTCCATGTATACTGTGAGCCCAGGCTGTTTCGTGCCTGTTGTGATGTGTTTGGGCTTTGTGGCACGGGCCCAATATGTTTTTCAGTTAAATGCGGGGTCTAAGATGCGTCAGCACAATCCTAAAGGCCTCATTACTGTTATGGTGGGGTGCTCACCACAGAAGGTCGCTTTGTGGGTGCAATTACAGCCCTGCACACCTTTAAGGATTAGGCTACTGTTCTAATGATAGAGTAAGAGGCTGTCTGGCGGCGTTCACTCCAGTATTCAGCCTACTATTGGTACATGCTTTATTCGGTTTATGTGGATCAAGGCTGTAAGAGAAGAACTTGTGTTTCTAGAGAAGAGTAGAATCCTCCAGGGACCCTTTCAATGGATTTTGTTGCTTTTAGCTGATACTGCACTGTTGATCATGTCTGTACGCAGTGACTAAGCTGTGAGCAACTTTTGTATTTCCCCCAATCACATCCGTTAAAAGCTGCTGAGAGAGGGAGGGTGAGGACATAAACAAAGGTCCAATATCTGGAATGTAAAGGAGAAATGTGATGCATTATTTTGGCCATTACAAAGATAATGGGAATATTCACTTAGTCATTATATTCATCTGAAATTAATCTGATTAAAAATGCTTCCCGCCTGTAAACGCCCCATGCCACAGACCAGGGCAGGGAGTTAAATTAGTTTAATTCTTTTCCAAATTTGAAAAAGTATCAGGAGGACATTTCCATTAAGAACTTGACAACCACTGAGTTTGTGGCAATACTTTTGTTTTAAAGAAGACATTAACAATATCTTTTGGATAATTAAACATGACAATGAGACTTTTTTTTTATTATTTCACGTTTTAGAATGCAAAATAATTTCTTCGTCAAAAATTTACGGTATGAAGGGGTGAACAATGCTATCAGCCTGCCCTATCTCTAGCTACCACAAGAGGGAGGAGTTGAATCTGCGTTCCTATTAAATACAGTAGATGTGTGTGGTGAAAATGATTTTTTGGGTTTGTGGACGTGATCGTGATTAATGTAATCAAGTAGAGGACATTGAAAAAACTAATATAAGGGAAAGTACTTTAGTTTAAAATGCAGGAAAATTGCTCTGAATATGATGTTCTTAGTTCGTTTCCTATTGACATCATACTATGACAGGATCTTTTTGTACAGAAGGGCTCGAGTTACATGTTTTGGACAGTAGTTCCCAATATCTACTTTCGATGGATCTAGAAACGACTCTAGGTCTGCTTTGTGAGTATTACAATGTTGTTTCATGGTTAAATGGCACCTCTCCCCTGGCTCCACATACTGTTTAGGTGAGTGTAAACGGGACCTCCAGTTTCAAATAGCTGCTTTGTCTAATTGCAGGTAATTGGTTAAATGTGTGTTATTATGCTGCGCAGCTCAAAAGCACATTGTTAAGTCGTCAACATTTGGAACACAGCCTTTGAGGTCATCAGCTTCTGGAGGAAGGCAATGGGGCAAAATTACAGGGTCTGCTACTCTTGGTTTTACCTCCTCTTGGAAGAAACGATCTCCAGCTAGAAAAACACCAGATTGAAGACTTTTTCTGGTCTGCAACAATGATGTCGCCACGAATGGGAAAAGGCCACGATATGTTTGTAATATGTCTGTAGATTGATATAACATCGGGATTGAGAAATGTTTGACTTTCAGTATTATTGCATCATTCCTCATGCAGCTCAAAGAAAGACAAAACACATGAAGAAGAAATATTGTTATCGAGGCACATTTATATAAGAAGACTTTTGTTACTCCAAAGCTTGTTTGAGTCTTCCCCTTTGGAGTATAACAAACAACAGCTCTGTGGGAAATATATGACTATTAACTGACTATTAATTGAAATCTTTTTTAGTTGAGCTCCTTGTAACTTCTGGCTTAGAAACCTACTAGACCTCTAAATCACTTGTTTTAACAGGCAGGTTACAGTATATTTGGCTTCTGTCAGATCTTTTCAACATCTTTGTCAGACAGAAAAAGGTATAAGAGAGGATCACCCTTTCCTCTGCTCAGCTCAACAGTGTCAAAAATTAGTTGAGTCAGGCTCTTTCTTATATATAAATGGCATGTAATAAGGTGGTTTCAATAATATAATAAGACGGCTAAGACTAACATTTGCTCACACATTTCAAGTCCTTCTTCCTGTTGGGACAAAAAACATGTATTTATGGACATAAAAAGTTAGGTGCCGCATCTTTAAGTGCATTTTGTTCTCTCCCTCTAGAGGTTGTGGCAACACCGATATCATGCTGTGGACCTAGTGCGCTCTGAGGTCAAAATATCAACTCTTCAACTTCAGCCAATTTCCAAAAGATTTGATTACTACAAAGCATTTACAACATGTTGAGTTTTAGTTTGAGGCTAATGTTGGGTTGAAATTTCAAATATATTCATGCTGTTTTTTGTCTTCTCTTTCAGTTTGCTTTGTTCTTTCTGCCTTGAGGTAAGACATCGACCTCAACCAACTCATTATCGCTATACCATTCTTACCCACGCATGTATGACTTACAATATTTTCAAAATTACAACAAAGACTTGGCATATGTGACTTTGCTTGTGATGATCTCCTCTGGGGTGTACTGGTTTCACATTTTCAACGTGGGAATTACAGAACAAGTATTCTATAATATCCGACCTTGTTGACCGGATCTCTTCGTGCAGCCGCCCCACTCTCTGGAACTCAACTCCCTCAACGGAATCAGAAACTCAGACTTTACTTACAGAACTGTAAATCTCTTCTCAAAAACCCTCTGTCTCAGCTTGCCTCCTTATTTTGTTTTTCAATGTTATTTCGAAGTGTTTTGTAAGCGTCTTTGAATGTCCATAAAGCACTATTTAAGTTTGGAACATTATTCTTTATGATTATTATGAAGATGTTTGGTCTGCTGTGATCTTTATCAAGGATCAATACAATACTACTACATAGACTCCCCCTTTCAGGTCATAAAGTCAATACATTTACTTCTGTTCCATGCGAGTGGACCCTGCACATGTGTTCATGTGTTTTCATGAGTGGGACTTGTATATATTCTTACAATAAAGGGGTTCACTGACTTAACTGAGTTGAATAAATCCCGGGTTTCGACTTTGAGTATTAATTTGACTAAAAAGAATATATAATCATGGAAGAAGAATTGTCCAATTCGATAACTGGATATGGATCTACAAATCTGTGGCTATATCTGGCTCGCCTATGATACCAGGGCTTTTTTATAACCCTTTAAATCTTGGATATGTCGTAATGTAATGCTTAAAAATGTGAACAATTCACCTTTTTTTTCATTTTTTTTATTCAAATCCCTCTCAAACCTACTCCACCTATATTCCTTTATTGGTTCCCACTGGGGGACATTTCAGAGTTGACGTGACCTGAAACAGAATGGGTGCACACAACACATAGATAAATGAACAATAACTTTGCACTAAAAAAAAATAAAATAAAATCTCTAACTTTTAGCTATAGTAAGGAAGCAAGTATAAAAAACTGTATGTTCTAGTGCAAGAAATATATTAGTGGTAATGCTAAAACATCTAAGTTAGCAGCATATATGGAGACAATGTGACAGTGGACAATGGTGTGGTTCTATATATCACATTCTGATATTATACACTAAATAATGTGTTGTTGTGGTGCAGTGCTGGGCCAGGGCAGCTGCTCCCGCCCCGGTGGGGGGTGGTGGAGGCCCGGGAACATCACCCTCCCGGCTGGCTCTCGGGCGTGCTTCACCTGCAGAAAGCCCCAGGATGGTGTGGACCCAGGTCAGATGAGGACTCCGGGCAGCGGCGTGGTGGCACTGGGACGTGGTCCGCAGACAAGCCCTTGAGTATTCTGTAGAGAGGGTCCTGGACATGTCCCCTGGAGCCAAGCAGCGAATTGGTCTACAACAGCTTCAACTAGGCCGAGTGTCTCTCTCTGAGGCAGGCCTTTAAAGTACGGGAACTTCTCCCTCGTCATAACAGTAAGACCACACATCAGTATTATATTTATTATTATAGATTATGTTTACAGTGTGCTGCTAATTACTCCAAAGTTTGACTCCTCAAGGGCCAATTTTATTATACATTTTTTTTTTCTTTTTTTGAAAAGACCACTAAACGGACTCCGGAATAACAGAAAGCTAATGAGCTGGCTAGCAATGACAATTTTTTTTTTTAGCAGATAATTACATAATGCCTTGATGGATATGAGGGAACAGGCTGAAGGATACCCTGAATCCAAGATATTGTGATTTTGTATGGCCTCATCTTTCCCATTTACATAAACACCACACGGCACTATAGAGTAAAATTTATTTAGTAAATGATTTTAGCTTTTTTAGGTTGATTGTAGGAGTATTTTTAAAAACAAGGGTGTTTTGCTTGTAAAATAGAAATATACTATCAGCCAGATACTGTATGTTAGCTATAATCCAGAAGGAAAGGAACCGGCAGTTGAGGATATGAAGAGAACATTTGAAGGATTTTAGGAAACATTCGGACATCTGAAGTAGATGATCGATTGTACGCTAATTGGGTGAGATTACAGCCAACAAGAAACAGCGTAAACATGGAAACCGCCCTCTATTGCCAAGTCTTAGCATAAATAATGGTTTTAAGTTTTTCAAGTGCTTCTCGCCAGGAAGAGAAGATCGTCAATGAAGGGAAGCTCACAAAGGGAGGAGAGCATTTCTGTTCGTTTGAGTTCGAATGGGAAAAGATGATTACCATACATTTATATCAGTCACATGATTCCGAAATGTTCATTGTATTCTGCTTTATTGGATTTTGACCTGAAATGTTTTTACCAGACGTGGTTTGACGACTGACAAAGGAGTCTCACTGCAACCTGCCACACACTACTGCCAGGTCACCGAACATCCAGATCCTGCTCAACGTCACCAAATCAGGTCCAACTCTCAACTTCTACGACTCAAGTCAAGAGTCACGTACACAAGGGACTACATCAGGGTTACTCATTAAAAACACAGAAATTGAAGTATTTAGTACAAAAACATGGAAATTGTGGAAAAGATTATTAGGACCAAAAATCACTTAGATTTTGTTATTTGCCAGTGTCATTAATAGACTGATGATTTTGATTTAATTTTACTGAAGACAAATCTACAAAGAAAAATTTAAGTATCTTAATGCTGGAGTATTTTTATTTCTCACTAAAAAATAAGAACAAAGCCGATCACAGCATTCTGAAGTTGTGTTATATTATGCATTACTGGTAAGAAAATTGCCCTGTTGAGTCTCAAATTGACGAAATGAGAGTTGAGATTGAGATGGGCTGAACTACTTGTTTTAGCTTTCTGGTCTGAATAGCCTGCCAAAAAAACACACATGTACATACTGATAGAATGTTTTTAGAGTTAGGAACTAGTTGGATCGGATTTACTAATAAATCCAGTTCTCCATGTTTGGTACCCCTGCTTTGGTACAATTATATTTAGTTTTTTTGATGATGAAGACGTGAAGAGAAGACAGTTATCCAAAGTGAAAACTTAACTTACAGATATAAATCTTATCCAGACGTAAAGAGAGGCGGTATGGGACGGGGAGTAGACGTGCTGGTGGTGTTATGGGGGCTGCTCGGTGGTGCTTCCATGTGTGAACGGCGCCCCCTTTTGTGGCGGCCGATGGGGGTCCAGGAGGAGCAGCAGCAGGGGCTCACTGTGACTACCAGGCTCCGGGAGGGAGACCAGACCGGGCCGACGCGCCTGGTGGACCTGTTGCGTCCGGTGTGAGCGCAGGGACTAGGGTCCGCTTCTTCCGCCAGCACAAGATGAGCATGACCCCGATGCCTTCACTCTGGGGGGACTTCTCTCCGTTCCTTTGCGGGGAGCTGTGTCCCGCATAGACATCGGCCTGTACTCCTGCTTCCTCCACCACCACACTAGCTGCGGGATTACAGGAGGGCGCCATTCTTTAGGCTCACCGGTGGGACCCCGACTGCAGCCTCGGCCTCGACCTCACGGCCCCCATCCAGATGCAACGACCTGCGCTGAACCAAATAAGACTACATCCTAATATTAACCCTTATGGGTTTCCTTCAAACATTTGGTGGATCCCTTTTTGCGTCGCTTGTTGAGTCCACTATAGCAGGGGGTGCACTTAACCTTTTTCAGTGAGGTTCTCGATTGAGTATAAGAGATGGTGTTTTGGTACTAACTCCCATTTGTCGCCGTTGGGTTTTAATGGAGATTTTATACTTGCTTCTTTTTAATGTGAGTTTAGGATCAGCTCAGATAATCCAATCAAGTCAAAATAATGACTCACAGGGATCTTTCTTAAAAAATGCAAAAATAAAAACAACAATGTTTGGTTGATTTGTTTCACAACATTTTTTATTTTGAGCACAAACCAACATTATTATGCATTATTAATGCATAGGCTACATGTATATGGTACCACAGCTGTAGATAACACGGGTGTGGCTCATGGGACACTCCTTAAGGCTCCAGTGTCCAGCTCTGTTTTCAGTAAACATTATGTTATTTATTTATTTTGCGTTACGCAAAGACACACACATGCAACAAGCAGAGAACTGGGTCCGTGCTTGTGTACATTAGTCAAGGAGCCGCTGTCATTACAAAGCAGCCGGAGTGGCTCTCTGGAGTCAGAACGCTGCTGCCACGGAGGATTTGGAATCCTGTTCAACGTACGTTCAGCAAACAGCAGCAAGTGCTCCGCGATCCGCACACCTCTCTGGCATTGCACAACAACCCCCTAGGGAGGACTGGTCTATGGTTCCAGTGCGCTACTAAACTCAAGTGGGAGTAGAGGGAGGAGATAGTATGCTTTGCTGATATTTGTCGCGCATGCGTCCTGTTTACCCTTATGTGCACCACTGATATATCTACGTGAGCTTGGAACTGAAAAATCTACTGATTGGGGGATATCTTTTTCACTTGGTTTTAGGCACTTTTTTACCATTAAGCTGCATCTCAACCATTCATCATACTCTACATCTTAGAAAAAAAACAAAAATTTACCCAATCCCAAAAAAAACCAAAGTGATAATTGCTTTCTGTCAGATGTGAACATACATGCGTTAAAGGCCTCATATGCTCTTGTATTTATCCCCTTTTAAAGCTGGGGTTTCTTCTCTTTATGTTTCATACTCTATACATCTGGTTTGACCCAACAGTACAAAAATTTAGTTGTGACAAAGTCCACCATGCTGTCTCATTGTACCTTTAGAAAAATTGTTTGATAGTAAAGAGCGCTTTGAGGTCACATTTTGACGGTTTGCGTCTGAGAGTGGATTGGAGCTTGGTTCTCTCTTTTTCTGTCTGGAAAAGAAACCAAAACTCAGGACCACGGAACTAGTTACATGGATTTAATATATAATTCATAATTTTTGTTTGGTGAAAGTTGGGCGGTACCTAATTTTTAAACATTTGGAAGCAAAACTGTGGATCATGCACATCATCAAGAGAATAAACCAGGCTAATGGCACAGACGATTTTACTTTGCACCTGCAGTCAGTTACCATGTCACCCCACAGTGCCTTCCATTCAAAATTTATTCATCCTTATGTCATAACAGTGGTCGGGTGTTTTGGTTGATGTAAGTCCTCACGGCACTATGTTACACTCCTTATTTCACCAATACGTACTTAAAATAATATGTTTAAAGATTTGACACTTTTAAGGATGGTTCAGATGTATCTATGGGCCATCTGGTCACATAGGTTTTTATTAACGAACTCGGCCAAGTGGCCCGGGATCGTCACCAGGGTTGTGAAAACGGCCCTGGCGGTACGATTCTGTTTACATTCTGCTACTGTAGCTTAACTGCTCGAGTACGGATCGCGTTGTTTAGGGCAAAGAAACATCTCACACTTGTCCACATTACTCTGATTGCAAAGTGCAGCAGGTGTTTATCTGTGTGTGGTATGTGTGTGTGCAGTGTGTGTGTGTGCGCCGCGGACATGACGGCGCCGCCTGTGTGGCGTACAAACAGGAGCGACCGGAGCCAGGCAGGATACAAGTGTGGGTTGGTGTGTGTGCCCGGATTAAAAGATTGATTCCTGATGTCTGAAGTGTTATTGCAATAAGCACCACTCTGTGAGAGCGAGGGTCAGAACAGAGGAGATAGGGGCGGTTTGAAAAAGAAATTAAGGGGGGGAAAAAAAAAGGGGGGGTGGGGGAAAAAGGGGGGAAAACGGGGGGGATAAGGGGGAAGGGGAAATAAAATAAGGGAGGGGGGGAGGTAAAATACGAAAGCGGGATAGGTGGGAAAAATATTACTGTGTTTTTTTTTTAAAGGGGGGAAAAAAAAACCAAATAAAGAAAAGGTTTGGGGGGGGAAAAAATAATCAAAAAAAAAAAAAAGGGGGGGGGGGGAATAACAAGGGCAAAATGGGGGGAGGGGGGTTGGGGTGAAAAAAGGGGGTTTTTTTGAAAGGATAAAGAGGGTGGGGGGGGGAGAGGGGGGGGGGGTGAAAGGGGGGCAAAAAGGGGGGGGGGGGAAGGGGGTGGGGGCAAAAAGGGTTAAAATAAAGGGGGGGGGGGAGAAGGTATACATACCCAAATGGAAGGGTACAAAAAAAAAAAACTAGGGGGGGAACAGGGGGAAATAAGAAAAATAAACGGGGGGGGAAGAAAGGGGGGGGGAAATAATAGGGGGGGGGGGGGGGGGGGGGGAGGGAAAAAAAGGGGGGGGAAAGGGGGGGGGGGTTAAAAAGGGGAGGGGGGAAAAGGAGAAAGGGGGGAAAAAAAGGGGGATGAAAAACCCCCACTCAAAATAACAAAAAAAATAAAATAAAAAACATAACCCCCCCACCAAATAAAAAAAAATAATGGGGGGGGGGGGGGGGGGGGGGAAAAAAAAAAAAAAGGGGGTGGGGGGGGTAGGGGGAAGGGGGGGGTGTGGGGGGGACAATAAAAAAGGGGGGGGGGGAAAAACGGGGGGGGAAAAAAAAAAAAAGGGGGAAAGGGCAAAAAAAACATAAGGGGGGGGGTGTGGGGGAAGGTGGGGCGGGAAATAGGGGGGGTTTGGAATATATGGGGGGAGGGGGTATAATGGGGGGGTTTTAAAAATAAAATAATAATAACTTTTTTTTTTTCCCCCCCCCCCCCCCGGTAGCGGGGGGGAATAATAACACACAAAATAATAAAATGATAAACCAAAAAAAATAAAAAAAACACTTAAAAAAACAAAAAAAACTTCAAACTAAAAAAACTAAATCAAAAAATAAAGGGGGGAGGGAGGGGGATGGGGGGGATGAAAAAAACAAAAAAATAAAAAAAAAGGGGGGTGTGGGGGTGGGGGGGGGGGGGGGACTCGACCCAAAAAAAAGCGACCATAGCCATATTCCTTATGCTTTGTATTGGCATGGCCAATACTATAGCGATCGCCAATTCACGTGCCACTCCCCCTTATGCGTTTGGCCCCCGGATTTTATTTGCGGGGCCCCCAGGCAAAAAAAAAAACTCTAGCCCTCATAAAAATTAAATAATGGGGGGTGAAGAAAGAATTAATCCGCAACTGGAATATGAGGGCATATATGGATTTGGTGTGAGATTCAGGTGTTATGGGGGGGTTCCGGTGATGAAAAAAAAAAAAATTGGGGGTTGTGGGTGGGAGGGTGTTCCAGCGGCCCACCCCCCCCGTACCCCCCCCCCCCCCCCCCCCCCTCCCCCCAACCAATATAAACTCACCCCCCAAAAAAAGACCCCTCCGCCCCCCCCCCCCGCCCCAACCCCCCAAAAAAAAAACCACCCCCCCCCCGACCCCCCCCCACCCCCACCTCCGCCCGCGTGTAGCATCTCCCCCCCCCCCCCCCAAAACAGGGGAATAAAACTCCCCCCCCAACAGAAAAAGCCTTTTCCCCCCCCCCCCCCCCCCCCCCCCTGGAAAACTTTTTCCGGGGGCCCCCCCCCCCGGACCCTTGTTAGTTGATATAATTGTTCCTACTCCTACAATGATAGGAGGAAAAACTCAAAAGGGTTCCCTTTGGGTTTTCTGATGCAACAATGGTGCTCGCTAAAGTTTTTATTGTTTAAATGCCCCCAACCAGTGCGCGGTTTAGGAGGGGCCAGCACATTCACTTTCCAAAAAGCAGTCAATGGTCCCAGCTTCTTGAAGGCCAGGAGCTCCCGGAGTGTTTCCCTGTTATACTAGGGGGGACACTCCCCACAACCACGAAAATAGACCAGTCCCGCCCACAAACCCAGAATGGGGAGGGGGAGGGGGGGGCCCACCGGTGAGGATGGGCGTTGGGGGGCACCTGGGGGTTGTAGGTGCGAAATCAGGGTGGACAGCGACCTTTGGTAGAAAATGATGGCAAGTGGGTCATTACAGATGCAGACCGCGAATGGAACAACGGGTTGTGGACGGGGGAGGATAGCATGGATGTTAGAAAATAGGCAAAACAAATACCAGGACCGGCTTAGATTATTTGCCAAGAGGGCGGGGGATAAGGGGGGGCGAGGAGTGAAAATTGGGGACAAGTGATTTTACGCCATGTCTGTAGGTTGGTTACAGGGGGGGGGGGGGGGGGACCCGGTTCCTTCCTGAAAAACGGGGGCGCATGGGGGGGGTACTTAATGAATAGAACCAGGGCAGGAGGGTTGGCTCCTTTCCTGGAGCAGGGAGATAATGATTTTATAGTCGCTTCGCCATCACAACTCCTTTTCCCGTGTTGATAATGTTTATAAAAAAACTCACATATTTTGTGCCTGAGATCATTTAATCAGTGATAAATTTTACCAGAGGGCATCGGTTAATCCCACACCACCTTCAAGGCTTGGGAATACACTAAAATTGTTAGTGGCTGTCTCTTGTGTCCAATGTGGGGAGGGCACCCAAGAAAAGACACATGGCTAGGGCCTTGAGTTTAATTTAAAAAGAAGAAAGAGGGCAACCAATTTTTAACAATATACCCCACCCAATGGGAATTCCGGGTCAAGCGTAAGGAGGAAGGCATAATATTATTAAAAAAAAAACATAAATAAAATATTACACACGCCGCGGCTTGCGCTCATGTCATTACGCTTGGTGAAGTGTGGGGGTAACAGGTCACAGTGGGGCCCATGCCGGGGGTTCTTCACGTTCGGTTTTTTAGGGTCTTTTCCGGCGCGAGGGGGGGGGAAAGTAATTTATCGTAACGGGGGGGTGGAGCCAGGTTTTTGATCAGGGTGTCGGGCCTAGTCCATATTTCAGTGGCAATAACACACGCCTCAACCCCTCGTTCCAGAAGGGGGAGCGCGTAGTTGTGGGAGCGTAAGTTGGTTCATGTGGCGGTTGGTTTTTGGTCTTTTGGAGCGGGCAATTGAACTTCTATTTGCGGTTGCGTATTGGATTGGAGGGCCTTTGAGGCCTCCAAGCACTCGGTTGGGCTGTTGTGCTCGGGGTGTTTGGGGGCTGGTGTGGCGGGTGTGGTGGGGGGGGGGACCATGGCGTGAGCACGTCCAGATTTCGGCCAGGGGCCCAAAGCTTTCTTTTTGTATGGGAGGACCCTCATGGACAGCCCCCCCAACGCCGTCCCACCATGTGGAGTTTGGGACCTATTCAGGTACGATAAAAACTGCTAGGGTTGCAGGCCTCCTCCATCTCCCAACTTCCTTACCGGGAAACACATCCGGGGGAGCGAGGGGGGGTGGACCCAACCAAGGGGGGGGGGGCACTTCCCTGGGCAGAGCTTTTCTTTCTATATCCTCGGCACTTATTATTGGACCAGAGGGAAGCAATAGCTCTGGGGAGGAAATCTGTTTGGAAATAGGGGGCTGGCTAGCTTTCTGACATCCTTGGGACTGCGGGCTGGGAGCAGAGACGCTCAGGTGCTCTTCATGGCTCCCAAGTCCTTACGGATCCGGGGGGGCTGGCGGGGCGAGCTTGGGCCCAAATAGGGGTGGTCCAGCGGTGTAGCCCTTCGGGGGATCATAAACGCAGGGGATTCCATATGGGTGTTGTTTGGTGGCCTTGCTTTCACGGGCACTGGTGGCCGCATAGCACCACCTGCCCCGCACCCCCCCCCCACGGACCTTCCCTGTTTTCCATCGTTGGGATGTCCGGCGGGAATCCCTTATTCTCCCCCCTTACTTTTCCTTTTTCCTCCTCCGTTGTGGATTGGTCTGGTTTGCGAAGGAGCATTTCTCCACGACACGGCTCACCCTTCCTCCTCGGCATGGACCCCCCACCGAAAGTCGGGACTCGCCCCGCCGCTTCCCCCCCGTGCACAACACCGGCCCCCCCCACCCCCCCCACCCCCCCACCCCCCCCACCCCCACCCACCGTCACCCGGTCGCGACCTGCCCTGGGGGGCCCCCGCCCCCACCACAAACAACCCCCACCCCCACCCCCCCCTCCCCCCCCCCCCCCCCCCCCCCCCCCCCCCATCCCCCCAACCCAAAACCCCAGCCCAGCAATACCCCCTCCCTCCACCCTAGCCCCGTTCCCGAGGGGGGCGGGGACCCCCCCCTTTGGCCCAACTTTTCCCCGCCAAAGCCCCGGATTCCGGTAAAGGGCTTTGGGGAGCCTTGAAATGGGGCCCTGAGCCTCTGGCTTCAATGCCTGCAGCCAATGTATGCAGGCAGCTGGCTTTAGCTCCCATTTGCCCAAAATGAATTTCTACAGAGTTGTTTCCTACTGGGCCATTTAATGCTCAGGATTTTTTGGATTGCTTTTTGCTGGAAAGTGCCCCCCTTGGTGCTCTTTCGTCTTTTTTCCCGGTGTGGTTCCGAGGGAGGTGGGAGTGGAGGGGGGGTGCTCTACAGGTTCTTTGGATGAGGGGGGCACATGGTGAAAGCAGTGCTGAGTCCTTTTTTTGAGGTTTCCTTTCCCATTTTTTCAATTGAGCTTTAGGGGCCTGGGCCGATCCTGGGGGATGCGTGCTTCCAAGCCAATGGGTTCGCCCAACACCCCCAAAAATATAACCCACGTAGGCCACTCTTGCCCCAAAAACCGAGTGTGATGCGGCCATGGGGGCTTCAACGGGCAAAAATTATTGGGGGAGGTCTTGCCGCCTCCAAGACGACCTTACCCATTCGCCCAATGACCCACTAACGCTTTCCATACACGCTCATTTAGGGGAAGCGGTGCTCCCCCACTGACATGCGAGGGGACGGTGGCCTAAACTCTTCTGCTTCGTGTGTATTTTCACTCACGCGGATAAGGGACTTACCGAACGTAGGGACCGGCTGGGGCCCTTGGGGGACTGTTATTTGCTAGGCCCACCCCCACTTGTCCACTTTTTCCTTTTCCGTGCTGTATCCGTGTATATTATGTTAATATTTTTTGCTTCTCTTAGCGGCTCTGTTCCGGGACATCCTTTTGGTGTTATTTTTTATAATGTGGCTTCGCTTTTTTTTCTTTTTTTTTGGAATCAATAAGCATGTGGGGTTCTTTTGTTTCTGGTTCCCACTTTTGGGGACCAATGGGGTTTTGTTTTCTAGCTTCCGGGAGAAAGAAAGAAGCAGGAAAAGAGACAAAGGAAAAAATAAAATAAGAAGAAGGAATAGAGGAGAAGGAGAGAGCGACAACGAGGAGAAGGAGACAGGAGTGAGAGTGAGAAAGGAGGATAAGGAGAGAGGCAGGGGAGGCCCAGAAGAGATGACGCGAAAGAAGAAGAAAGAGACGAGAGGAAGAAAGCAGAGAAGGACGAAGACAAAGGAACGCGGAGACTAGGAGAAAGCGGAGAGGAGGGAAGAAAAGAGAAGGAGGAGAGAAAGAAGAAGAGGAAGAGTACTGGAGAGGGGAGGGGAGAAGAGACCCAGGGGGACAGGAGGAAGCGAGGAGTAGGAGAGGACAGGAGGAGAGGGAGGAGAGTAGAGAGAGAGAGAGGAAGGGGAGGAAAGAAGAAAGGCAAGAAAAATGAAAATGGAGAGAAGGGAGGAGCGGAAGAGGCGAATAGAGCGAGAAAAGGAACAGAGTGGGTGAGAAGAGAGAGGAGCGAAAAAGGAGAATGAAAAGAGAAAGAACGACAACGACAGAGAAAGGGAAGGAGAGGACAAAAAGAGAAGAGAGAAGAAAGGGGGAAGGAGGAATTAAACATAGAGATCTTATAGAGTTGAAGAAATATTAGATGGATAGGGGGGGGAGTGAAGAGAGGAGAAGGAGGAGAGAGAAGGAGGGGAAGGGGAGAGTGCTGAGAGGCAGAGGGGGGGGAGGGGAAGGAGAGGAGATGAGAAGTAATATAATAGGGAATAGAAGAACATGTGAGAGAAGAGGAGAAGAGACGGAGATGAGTAGAACGCAGAGAGGAATATAGAGAATAGAGCAGGAGAAAACTAGTGCTGAAAATAGGGGAGAGAGAATAAGGAGAGGAATATGAGAATAAAAGAGAATAAAAGGTAGAGGAAGAAGAATTAGGGAGGAGGGAAGGGAGAGATGAGAGAGCGGGCGGAATATAATAGGAGAATGAGAGGAAGGAAGAGAGAAGACAAGAGAGACGAAAAGAAGGAGGAATGAGGAAGGAGAACAGGAAGAGGGAGCAAGAGGATGGGAGGTAATGACGGAGCGGAAGAAACAGGGTAAGAAGGGGAAATGAGGAGAGAAAGCGACAGGAAGCGGGCAACAAGAAGAAGGGGAGAAAAGTAGAGGGAGGAGAAAGACAGACGGAGCAGAGAGGAAGAGGAAGTCGGAGAGTAGGGCCACAGAGAGAAAGGAAGGAGAAGTAAAGAGAGGAGGGGGCCGGGTTAAGAGCGGAGAGAAGAGATAGCGGAATTTTCAGAGAGGATAGAAATTAAAGAAGGGCGGAGAAAAGGGCCGGAGGAGAGATGCATAGAGGAGGAGGGCGACACCATGAGAGAAAGGGAGAGAGAGAGGAGGAAGAGATGAGCATAGAGACCTAGAGAAATTAGAACATGACGTAGTGCTTGGGTGTAGGGGGATAGGTGGCGATGATTGATGCAATAGATCCCCTGCATGAGAGACATAGCTGAAATCTCATCATAGTCTGTGCGACATAGATGCTATAGGCGAGAGAAGAGCTTGTAGGGTAGAACTAAGGCGAGGGAGAAAGAGAGAAGCGAGCGCGCGAGCGAGAGAGAGACAGGCGGGCGGGATGAGCGGAGAGAGAATAGTGCTAAAGGGATGGAGGACAGAGGAATAAGAAGAGAAGAAAAAGGGCAAGAAAAGCAGAAGAGAGAATATAAAGCAAGAAACGAGGGGAGAAATAGTGACCGACCGAATAGGAGGAACAAAGAAGAGACAAAGATGAGAAGAAGGAGAAAGAACGAGACAGGAAGTAGAAGGGAAGACGAGAGAGAAGAAGACGAAAAAGGGGAGAAAAGGGAGAAGCGAGAAAGAAGAGAGAGCGAGAGCGATGGACGAAGACAGCGCGAATGAAAGAAAGAAGGAAGAGAGGAGGAAGAAGAAGGGAAAGGAGGAAGAGGAGGGACAGAAGAGCAGAGGACGAAGAAGCGAAGAGACAGGAGAAGAAGAAACGCAAGAGACAAGGAGCGGGATAGCGAAGAAAGAGGAAAGCGAAGAAAGAAGAGAGGAAAAAGGAAGAGAGGCGGAGGGGAAAAAGAGAAAGAAAAAGGAGAAAGGACGAAGGAAGAAGAGAAGAGAAGAAGGAAGGGAAGAAGGGACAGGAGAGAGAGGACGAGAAAGAACGGAGAGAGTAGAGGAAGAGACGGATAAAGAGGGACGGGGCAGAAGAAATGAGAAGGAAGAAACGGAGGGGACGAAAAAGAGGGAGAGCTGGAGGGAAAAAAAAGAAAGAGAAAGAAGGGAGGAAAATGAGCCTTCGATGGAGGGAAGATGAGAGGAGGGGAGAACGCAGAGAAGGAAGAGACAAAAGGCGGAAAGGAAGAAGAGACGACGAAGAGAATAGAGACAGGAGGAAAGAAAGGAAGAGAAGAAGAGGGACAGGAGGAGAGGAAGAAGAGAAAAGACGAGAAGGAAGAAGAGAAGAAGAATGAGGAAGAAGAGAGAAGACAGAAAGAAAAGACAGAAGCTGACAGGAGAAAGCGAAGGCGGGAAGAGATACGAGGGGAACGCAGAGGAGGTGGAGAGGGTGGAGAGGTGGGGATGAGATAGAACGAGAGACAGAGACGACTCAGGAGTATGGCGGCGGAGGAGGCATAGGTGGAAAAGGAGGGAAGGGAGGAACGGAGGAGGAGATTAGAGGAGAGGAGAGGGAAGGAGGGGGAGGGAGAGGGGGGAGGATAGTAGAGGAGCGGAGGGAGGCGGTGAGGAGGAGGAGATATGCTTGTAGGTGGTGAAGGAGAGAGTAGAAGCGGACAGAAAGGAGAGGAGAGAGAGGGACCGGAGGAGGAGGAGTGGATAAGCGGACCAGGATAGAAGGACCGACCCAGAGGGAGGGGAGGAGGAAAGGAGAAGAGGGAGGAGGGGGAGGGCGGAAGGAAGGGAGGAGGGAGGAGGAGGAGGGGGCGGGGAAGGAAGGAGATAGTTAGCTATAGAGAGAAGAGATATTATTAGAGGGAGAGAATCCGGAGGAGATGAAGAGAGAACGAGGGAAGAAGGACAAGAGAAGAAGAAGATGACAGCCTCGAACCGCGACAGGAGGAACAGCCGAGAAGAGAGAGGACGAAGACAGTGAGAGAGGGACAGGAGGAGGGATGGATGAGGGGGAGAGAGAAATTAGAAGAGGAAGAGATAGGGAGATAAACGAGGGAGAGAATGGGGAGAGAATAGTGAGTGGGTGGAGGAATGGAAGGAAGAGAATGGGAGTGAGAGAAGAGCAATATAGGAGAGCTGAGGGGAGAGGAAGAAGAGGGACGAGGGAGGAGAAGGAGGGGACGCAGAAGAGGACGAGGGAGGAGAGCGAAGAGGGAGGACAGGGTTACAGAGGAGGAGGAGAAGAGGAAGAGGTGAGGGGAGGAAAGAGGAGAGGATGAAGAGGAGAGGGAGGAAGAGGTGAGGGAGGAAGAGCGAGCGAGGATGAAAGAGGAGAGGGATGAAGAAGGAGAGGGAGGAAGAGGAGAAGCGATGGGGATGAAGAGGAGAGGGAGGAAGAGGAGAGGGAGGAAGAGGATGAGGAGGAGGAAGAGGAGAGGGAGAGGAAGAGGAGGGATGATGAGGAGAGGGGAGGAACGAAGGAAGAGGGAATGAAGAGGAGAGGTCGGAGAGACGGATGAGGGAGACTAGATGGTACAGGGGAAGAGGAGACCCCGATGAAGAGGCGAGCGCGAGAGACAGAGGCGGGGAGTAACGAAGGAAGGCGAGGCGGAGACAGAGAGAGGAGAGAGGAGGAAGAGAAGGAGAATAGAGAGTGAGAGGGAGAAGAAGAGGACGAAAGAGAGAAAGGAGAAATAGAGAGAAGAGAGAAGATGAAGGAGCGGGAGAGAAAGACGGAGAGAAAGGAGAGGGAGAGAGAAGAGAAGAGGAGAGGAGGCACGAAGAGAGAGGGAGGAAGGAAGAAGGAAGGAAGAGAGGGAAGAGAAGGAGAGGAGAAGCTGAGATGAGGAGAGAGAGAGAGTAGGGACGAGGGGAGAAGAGGAGAGAAGAGGAGAGATGAAGAAGAGAAGAGAGAGAGACGAAGAAGAGGAGAGACAGAGAGGAGAGAGAAGAGATACGCGAGAGAGGACAGAGGAGAGAGGAGGAATGAGGTTAGATCGAGAGGGATGAGGGATGATAGAGGAGATAGAGGATATTGGAGGAGGGAGAGAGGAAGGGTGAGGGAGGAAGGAGGAGAGATGAGAGGAGAAGAGGAGGAGAAAGAGGGAAGGAGAGAAGGAGATAAGGAGAGCAAGGAGAATATGTGAGGATGAGAGAGGAAGGAAGATAGACCGAGAGGAGAAGAGGAAAGGTAGGATAGAAGGCAGAGAGAGGAGGAAGAGGAGAGGAATGAAGCAGGAGAGGAGATAGGAAAGAAGGGCGAGGTGCGCGGAAGATAGGGAGGAGAGGATAGGACGAAGAGGAGAGCTGTGGAAAGTAGAGGGGAAGAGGAGAGAGAGAGGAAGGATGAAGAGGAGAGGCAGAAAGAGAGAGTAGGAACAGAGAGATAGAGAGGAGAAGAAGAGAGTGAGAAAGAGAAGAGGGACACAGGAGAGGGAGGAAGAGGAGAGGCGAAGAAGGAGGAAGGAGGAGAAGGAAGGGGAGAGCGAATGAGAGGAGAGATGGAGAGGAGGAGGGAGGAAGAGGAGAGGGAGTAAGAGGAGAGGAGAAGGAGAGAGAGAGATAGATGAAGAGAGGGACGAGAGAGGAAGGAGGAAGAGGACGAAGAGCAGAGAGAAAGAGAAAGGAGGAAGGGAGAAGAAGAAGAGAGAGGGGAAGAAGGGGAGAGAAAGAAGAAGGAGAGAGAGAGAGGAGAGAGGAGGAAGAGACGACGAGGAGAGGAAGGAGAGAGGAAGAGAAGAGGAAGAGGGAGAGGAAGAGATAGGAGATAGAGAAGAGGGAAGAGAGAAGGAAGAGGACGAAGAAGAAGAGAGGGAGAAGACGGAGAGGAAGGAATAGAGAGGAAGGCGAAGAGGAGGGATAAGAGGAGAGAGGAAGGAATAGAGGAGAGAAGAAGGATGGAGGGGAAGAGGAAAGGGTGGAAAATGGAGAGAGGAAGAGGAGAGGGGAAGAAGAGAGGAAGAGGAGAGGAAGGAGAGGAGAAGAGTGAGAGATGAAGAGGAGAAGAAGAGATGAGGGAAGAGAGAGGATAAGAGAGAGAGAGGAGAGGAGAAGAGACGAAGGGGAGAGGAGAGGAGAGAAGAAGATGAGAAGAGAGGAGAAGGGAGAAGGTGAGAAGAGAGAAAGAAGGAGAGAGATGGAGGAGAGAGGAGAGAAAGAGGAAGAGGAGCGAAGATAGGGAGAGAGAGGAAGTTGGAAGAAGAGAGAGAGGAGGAGAAGAGAGAGAAGAAGAAAGAACAGAAGGAGGAGAAGAGAGGCAGGGAAGAGAGAGGAGAGAAGTGGAGGGAGAGAAGAAGAGAAGAGAGATGGGAGAGAAGAGAGGAGAAAGGGAGAGAAGAGGAGAGTGAAGAGAAGAGAAAGGGAGAGAAATATGAGAAGAGAGTAGGAAGGAGAGGAGAAGAGACGAGAGAGAGAAAGGAGAAATGATGGAAGAGAGAGTAAGAGGGAAGATGAAGAGGAGAGGGAGGAGAAGGGAGAAGAGAAGAGAGGAAGAGAAGAGAAGAGAGAGAAGAGAGGAGAGAAGAGAGAGATTAAGAAGAGTGAGGGAAGGGAGAAGAAGAGAGAATAGAAGAGAGGAGAAGAGATGGAGAGAGAGAGACAGGAGTAGAAGAGATGAAAGAGGTAGAGGATGAGAGAAGAGGGAGGAGGAGGAAGAGGAGAGGAGGAAGAGAGAGAGAGAAGAGAGGGAGAGGAATAGAAGGAGAAGGAAGAGAAGAGGAGAGAGTAGAGGAGAAGAGTAGAGATGAAGGGAGGGAGAGAGAGGAAGGAGAGAAGGAGCGGAAGATGAGAGGGAGAGAGGGAGAGGGAGGAAGAGGAGGAGAGAAGAAGGCGAGAGGAGAATAGAAGAGAGAGAAGAGAGAGAGAGATGAAGAGAGAGGAAGGGAGGAGTAAGAGAGGAGAGAGGAGAGGAGTAGGAGGGAGAGGAGGAAGAAGAGATAAGAGGAGGGATGAATAGATAGAGAGAAGAGTAGAGAGAGAGAAGAGAAAAGAGGATAGAGAAGGATGAAGTAGGCAAGTGAGGAGAGAGGAGAAAGGAGAAGAAGGAGAGAGGAGGAAAGAAGGAGAAGAGAAGAGAGAGAGAGAGAGAACGAGGAGAGGAGAGAAGAGAAGAGGAGAGAAGGAGATAGAGATAGAGAAGAGAGAGAGAGAAGGAAGAGGAGCGCAGAGAGAGAGAGAGAGAAGAGGAGGAGGAGGAAGAGAGGAGGAGAGAGGAGAGATGAAGAGAGAAGAGGAAGAGAGAGAGAGGAAGCGAGAGAGGGAAGAGAAGGGAGAGAAGAAAGGAGAGAGAGAGAGAGAAGAGAAGAGAGTAAGAGGAGAGGAAGAAGAGGAGAGGAGGAAGAAGAGAGAGAGAAGAAGAAAGAGAGGAGGAGAGAGAGAGATGGAAGAGAGAGGAGGGAGAGAGGAGAGAGAGGAAGAGAGAGGAGAGGAGGGAGAGAGAAGGAGAGAGAGGAGAGGAGAGAGGAGAGGAGAGGGAGAGATGAGAGAGAGAGAAGGGAGAAGAGGAGGAGAGAGAAGAGAAGAGGAGAGAGAGAGGAGAAGAGGAGAGGAGAGGAGAGAGAGGAGAGGAGAGAGAGGGAGAGGAGAGAGGGAGAGGAGAGAGAGAAGAGAGAGAGGAGAGAGAGAGGAGAGAGAGGGAAGAGAAGAGAGAGAGGAGAGAGAGGAGAGAGGAGAGGAGGAAGAGAGGAGAGGAGAGAGGAGAGAGAGAGAAGAGGAGAGAGGAGAGAGAGAGGAGGGAGAGAGAGGAGAGAGAGGAGAGAGGAGAGAGAGGAGAGAGAGAGGAGGAAGAGGAGGAGAGGAGAGGAGAGAGAGAGAGGAGAAGAGAGGAAGAGGAGAGGAGGAGAGAGGAGAGGGGAGGAGAGGAGAGAGGAAGAGGAGAGGAGAGGAGAGAGAGGAGAAGAGAGGAGAGAAGGGGAGGAGAGAGAGGAGAGAGAGGAGAGAAGAGAGGAGAGAGAGGAGAGGAAGAGGAGAGAGAAGGAGAGAGGAGAGAGAGGAGAGAAGAGGAGAGGGAGAGGAGAAGAGGAGAGAGGGGAGAGAGAGAGAGAGGAGAGAGGAGAGGAGAGAGAGGAGAGAGGGAGAGGAGAAGAGGAGAGAGAGAGAAGAGAGGAAGAGAGGAGAGGAGAGAGGAGAGAGAGAGAGGAAGAGAGAGGAGAAGAGGAGAGAGAGAGGAGAGAAGAGGGAGAGGAGAGGAGGAGAGGAGGAGAGAGAGAGAGGAGGAAGAGAGAGGAAGAGAGAGGAGAGGAGAAGAGGAGAAGAGAAGAGGAGAGGAGAGGAGAGAGAGGAGAGGAGAGAGAGGAGAGGAGAAGAGGAGAGGAGAGAGAGGAGAGAAGGAGAGAGAAGAGAGAGAGAAGAAGAGAGGAAGAGAAGAGAGAAGAGAGAAGGAGAGAGGAAGAAGAGAGGAAGAGAAGAGGAAGAGAGAGGAGAAGAGAGGAGAGAAGAGGAAGAGAGGAGAGAGAGAAGAAGAGAGAGAAGAAGAGAGGAGAGAGAGAAGAGAGAAGAGAGGAAGAGAGAGAGAGAGAAGGAGAAGAGAAAGAGAGAGAAGAAAGGAGAGAAGAAGAGGAAGAGAGAGAGAAGAGGAGAGAAGAGAGGAGAGAAGAGAGGAGAGAGAAGAGAAGAAGAGAGAGAAGAGGGAGAGAGAAGAGAGAGGAAGAGAAGAGAGGAAAGAAGAAGGAGAGAGAGAGGAGAGAGAGAAGAGAGAGAGAAGAGAGGAGAAGAGAGAGAAGAAGAGGAGAAGAGAAGGAGAAGAGAAGAAGAGAGAGAGAGAAGAGGAGAGGAGAGAGAAGAGAGAAGAGAGAGAGAGGAGAGAGAGAAGGAGAGAGAAGAGGGGAGAGAAGAGGAGAGAGAAGGAGAGAGAAGGAGAGGAGGAAGAGAGAGAGAAGAGAGAGAGAAGAGAGAAGAGAGGGAGAAGAGAGAAGAGAGAGGAGAGAGAGAAGAGAGAAGAGGAAGAAGAGAGGAGAGAGAAGAGGAGAAGAGAAGAGAGGAGAGAGAGAAGAGAGAAGAGAGGAGAGAAGAGAGAAGAGAGAAGAGGAGAGAGAGAGAAGAGAGGAGAGAGAGGAGAGAAGAAGAGGAGAGAGAGGAAGAGAGAGGAGAGAAGAGAGGAGAGAAGAGAGGAGAGAGAAGAGAGAAGAGGAGAGAGAAGGAAAGAGGAAGAGAGAGAAGAGGAGAGAGAGAAGAGAGGAGAGAGAGAAGAGAAGAGAGAGAGGAAGAGAGAGAAGAGAGGAGAAGAGAAGAAGAGGAGAAGAGAGGAGAAGAGAGAGAAGAGAGAGAAGAGAGAGAGGAGAGAGAGGAGAGAAGGAGAAGAGAGGAGAAGAGAAGAAGAAGAGAGAGAAGAGAGGAGAGAGAAGAGGAGAAGAGAGAGAAGAGAGAAGAGAGAGAAGAGAGGAAGAGAGAGAGAGAGAAGAGAGAGGAAGAGAGAAAGAGAGAGAAGAGAGAGAAGAGGAGAAGAAGGAAGAGAAGAGGAGAAGAAGAGAGAGAGAAGGAGAAGAGAGAAGAGAGAGGAAGAGAGAGAAGAGAAGAGAAGAGAGAAGAGAGAAGAGAAGAGGAGAGAGAGAGGAGGAAGAAGAGAAGAGGATAGAGAGAAAGAGGTAGAAGAGAGACAAGAGAGGAGGAGAGAGAGAAAGAGAGAAAGAGGAGGAGAGAGGAGGAGAGAAGAGAAGAGAGAATAGAGAAGAGAACAGAGGAGAGAGATAGACAGGAGAAGAGGAGAGAAAAGACAGAAGAGTGAAGAAGAGGAAGAAGAGACAGAGGAGAAGAATGAGAGAAGATAGAGAGAGAGAAGAGAAAGAGGAGAGGAAGAGGAAAGAAGAAAAGAGGAGAGAGAGAAGAGAGATGAAAAGAGGAACGAGAGAAGAGAGGAGAAAAGAGGAGAAGAGGTGAGAGAGAGAAGAGAGAGAAGGTGGAGAAGAGACAGAGAGAAAGAGGAGAAGAGAAGAGAGAGAGAAGAGAGAGAGAGACAGGACAGGAGAGGAGGAGAGAGAAGAGGAGGAGGAGAGAGAGAGAGGAGGAGAGAGAGAAGAGGAGGAGAGAGAGAAGAGGAGGAGGAGAGAGAGAAGAGGAGGAGAGAGAGAAGAGGAGAAGAGGAGAGAGAAGAGAGGAGAGAAGAGGAGAGAGAAGAGAGAGAAGAGAGAAGAGAGAGGAGAAGGAGAGAGAAGAGAGAGAAGAGGAGAGAGAAGAAGAGGAGAGAGAGAGAAGAGAAGGAGAGAAGAGAGGAGAAGAGAGAGGAGAGGAGAGAGAGAAGAGAGAAGAAGAGAGAGAAGAGAAGGAGGAGAAGAGAGAGAAAGGAGAAGAGACTGAGAGGAGAGAGAAATATAGAGAAAGGAGAAGAGACAGGAGGAGAGGAGATAGTATAGAGAGAGAGGAGAAGAGACAGAGAGGAGGAGAGAGAATAGAGAGAAGAGGAGAAGAGACAGGAGGAGAGAAGATAGTATAGAGAGAAGAGGAGAAGAGACCAGGAGGAGGAGGAGAAGAGTATTTGAGAGAAGAGGAGAAGAGAACAGGAGGAGGAAGGAGAGAATAGAGAGCAGAGGAGAAGAGACAGGAGGAAGGAGAGAGAGAATAGAGAGAAGAGGAGAGACAGGAGGAGGAGAGAGAAGGGTGGAGATGAGAAGAGGAGAAGAGAAAGGTGGAGGAGAGAGTGAAAATAGAGAGAAGAGGAGGAGAGAAGGAGGAGGAGAGAGAGTGGAGTGAAGGAGAGAGTAGATGAGAGAGAGATAGAGGAGAAGAGGAGTCGAGTAGAGGTGGTAAGGTGAGGAGAATAGAGAGAGAGTGAGAGTGAGGAGAGAGGAGGAGAGAGTAGAGAAGAGAAAAGGAGGAGAGGAGTAGAGTAGAGGGGTAAGGAGAGAGGTGGAGAGAGAATAGAGAGAGTGGAGTGAGGAGATGAGAGTAGAAGAACAAGAGGATTAGATGAGAAGAGAGGAAACAATAGGAGTAAGGAGAGAGGAGAGAAGAGAAAGAGGAGAGAGAGGAGTGAGAATCAGTTCCTCCGTTCAAAAATGTCAAAATATTAAACGCCATTTTTGATAGAAGTGAACATTTGACATCTCACCTTGAACAATGCTATCACATGAAGAAGAAGAAGAAGAAGAAGAAGAAGAAGAAGAAGAAGAAGAAGAAGAAGAAGAAGAAGAAGAAGAAGAAGAAGAAGAAGAAGAAGAAGAAGAAGAAGAAGAAGAAGAAGAAGAAGAAGAAGAAGAAGAAGAAGAAGAAGAAGAAGAAGAAGAAGAAGAAGAAGAAGAAGAAGAAGAAGAAGAAGAAGAAGAAGAACTCTGCCGTGTTAGCAAACCATATTTCCCACAATCTTCCAAACCCGGGTTTCTGACTGAAGTTTCCCGGGGAGACGTGTTTGCTGATGGGAAAGACTGGTGTTTTTGAAGGGATTGTTCACAGAGGAGCCGCTTCTGTCTCTGCTCAGAGCCACATCTGCACAACACATCTCTGCCCTTTACCTGCGCCCTCATCCGGATCCCCCACAATCCTCTGGGGCCGGCTCCGGCTCCGCAGTCCTGATGAGTTTTCCGTGAATATGCGCGGAGCAGACAGTGGAAAACCTGAAGCTATCATTTCACAGGCTTCTGATGGATGTATTCACTTGCCACTTGCTCTGATTGAATATGACATCAGTAACTAAACATTTATTTCATTTTAGAAGAATGTAGATACTTTTTAACCAGCTGGCCCCGTTTTTCTTCTATAATGTCTAAACAAACCATTGTAAGAGTTGCTGGAATACTTTTAATATCCACTATATATAGCCCGGCCTAGAACGCAACGGAATTTGCCTTGGTAGACTTTACAAAGTTTTTCATTCACACAAAACACAATAGGAGCCATTTGTCCATAGGGGGCGGTATGACCAATGTCCATAAATTTGCCTAAAAGTCCCAGACCCTCATTGACCCTCGTGCAGTAAGACAACGGTTGACTGACCAATGGGGAGAGGGTTCATTTATCCATCAAAGATATCAATTCATATCGGCCAATCAGGAAGCAGGGAGGGAGAGAATGGCGTTAACTGGGGCTAACTCGTGCCTGTTCCTGCCTCAAAAACACATTTTGACCAATTACATAATCATACTGTTTTTGTGTGAAGTCTTTCGTATCGGGACCTAATAAATAATAACACAAATTATAATGATAACAATAATATTTTTTGACTTGTTCGCTGTGGTCTGTGCAGTTTCTTGAAAGGTGAATTGTAAAAAGTACTCGTTAATTGCAGCAACTTCAACCAGGAAGACATTTTTCAAGGGTTGTACTGTTTGGACACACTCAATACAATTTAAGTATAAAAAGCTTTAAAAAAAAATTATTGAATGTGTTGTTCATGACAATAGGTATCCAACCCAACCCTATATCTACCCATTACTGATACATCGCATTTAATCTCAACAAAAAACCCATTCTTTAGCTGGGCCGAGACAGTATTTTCTGATTTTGTGGATCCATTCTGGGATTTGGGGCAGACCTCCCAAAGAGGGCAGACCTCTTTGGGACCTCTTCAGTCCGGGAGCGGTTGGGGGTCTTAGAGGCTCAGTGATGCAGCAGCAGTTTTGTCTAGAGTCCTGGGAAAGTCCTGGTTTGGTCCTGGGTTAGTCCTGGTCCAGTGCCCACCGGCCTCACCTCCTCCGGACCGAAACTCACTTTTGTTCAGTGAGACGGTTACGGCTCCCTGCTCCACGGATCAGGACGGCCCACGCAGGAAAGAAGGAAGAAGAGAGGATTTCGCTTTGAAATTTCAGTGGTCTGTTTTTAAAGAATATTTTCTATTTTATTGATGCGGACGTTGGCGTTCTTAATGTCAGTCGGCTTCAGTCATTGCAAAAAAACATATTCCTTTTCAATTCTGTAAACGAGATGAACTTGTTGTACGTTTTGCCACTTCATCTGAATCTTTTTAATGAGCGACAAAGACATGAATCTAAAAATCGCTCTCAGACGACAGAATTTGATTTTCACTTCAATCCTGTTTTGTTGCTGGTCCTCTCCTATTCCAATTTGTAGCTTTTTGGAGATCAATGAGAATTTCTTGAAAAAAAATGTCAACCATTTGTAATTTTGACCTGTGGATCCACCTGAGCAAGTGAAGTAGCTCCAATTTGCCTTAAGACCCTCTTGAATCCAGCCGTCGACCCTTTTGTTCTATACTGACTTTAGTGTCATGATTGTGTCACAACATTTCAAATATAATGCATAGAGCTGCAACTAACGATTATGTTGTAATCGATTAATCCATCGATTATTTTTACGATTAATCGAGTAATTGCTTGGCTGTGAATTGTGTAGAAAAAAAATATTTTTTCATCACAAAAAGCTAAAGTGGAGGACGTATTGATGGCGTAAACTTAAAGTAAATGTTTGTAACAGGCTCTTTGTGCTAATTCTGCTCTGATTGGATGAGACAGACAGATATTCATGAAATTATAAAAACAAAGTCGGTTTTAATCAAAAATACTACATTTTCATGTCATTTTTGCTCTGTTTGAGTCTGTGTGAACCAGAAAACGATTAATCGATTACTAAAATAGTTGTCGACTATTTCAATAATCGATTAGTCGTCGATTAATCGATTAGTTGTTTCAGCCCTAATAATGCAGCTGTGGTGTGAATATAACACGGACGTCTCATAAGAATCATAATCAATGTATTGCCATTTGCAGAAAAAAACTACATTACACACACACACACACACACACACACACACACACACACACACACTTCATTTCATTTTCAAGCCCTTTATTGTCCATTTCTGGGTCGGGGGGGTGGCAATGAGAGCTGCCACCCAGCGCTCATAGCACCAGTCCCTCTGATCTTCTGCAGGGGGTGAGTCCACAGGAAGATGGATGCTCCGTCAGTGGTGAAACAGCCTTGGTCTTTCAGCGGGGGCTTCAGGCAACGTGGGGTTAAGTGTCTTGCCCAAGGACACAACAACAGTAGACATCAGTGGGAGCAGTTGGAGTAGGTCCCATGGTGGGAATCAAACTCACGACCTCCAACTGAGCTACTGTCACCCCATATATATAACTCATAAAAGCATTATCACAACCCATTTTAGATTTTAGAATCCAGTCAATCCAGTTTTTTAAATCCATGTGCTCGGCCCCAGGTCAAGTCTGAGGAACTAAAGTGGCCCTCCTATTATAAAGTTTGGACCTAAATTGGACCATAGAATTTGGACCCTGAATCGCAACAGCAGTCGTCTCGGAGGACTTTACGAAGTTGTCGATTCACCAACAACAGATCAGAGAATTAAACGGACTGAACTTGGGAAATGCAATAATAACAAACACATAGAAGCCATAGGACCGTAGGATGACCACTGTCCATAAATGTGCATAAATATAGATAGATAGATGTGTGGAAAAGTATTACATGGACATACATTTGGAATTTGCATTTGCAGCTGTTTTGTTTAGAAATTAATATCAAACCAAAATCATATTGAAAATCAGGATTGTCAGTGTGAGGCCAAATGCTGTGGGTTTGTGTGGTTCTTTTGTGTGACTGTGTGAATGCTGTTATGTCTCTAAACTGTATTATCGGGAGTAAGGTTTGATCTTTAAACTGTGAATATTGTCGTAACTTTTCCGGGTCTCTTAATCTTGAAAAGAAATCTGGTTTCTTGAAGTTGAGTCCAGAGCTGGGGTGGATTAAACCTCAGGGGATCTCCTCAGAATCACTTCCTGTTTTAATCAAAGCTAATTACGGCCGCTCCAGTTACAGGACTCTGACCCGCGCCTCCTGCTTTCTGACGGAAGAATGGAGCGGTTTTATACTCATTCAGCCAGTTTATTACAATGTATTTTGGAAAACCTCTGGGAACTATGTAATGTTATGGAATGTTAATGCTCTGTGATGCCTGTGAGCCAATGATAAGAAGACTTTTTATTGGTCAAACAGGCTCTCCCTCTTGGTTTCATGTTCTGGTGTGTTTTGAACGACTATATTCAGTTATTTGGATTATGGTCTGCTTTATGCCAAATTGGTAAGAATGAATGATTTTTATATAACCCGTATCAGTAAGGGTTATAAAATTACTATTATAGATTCATTCATAATCAGTAAAAGTTCAGTATTACCCTCCTGAACTGTGTTAGACCTGCTTCTGTCCTGTTTTTGGAACTGCTTTTAGTCCTACTTGAGATCTGTTTTAGTCCTGCTTCAGACCTGTGTTAGACCTGCTTGAGACCTGCTTTAGACCTGCTTTAGTCCTGCTTTAGACCTGCTTTAGACCTGCTTTAGTACTGCGTTAGTCCTGCTTTAGACCTGCTTCAGACCTGCTTAAGTCCTGCTTTAGTCCTGCTTTAGACCTTATTCAGACCTGCGTTAGTCGTACTTTAGACCTGCTTCAGACCTGCTTTAGTCCTGCTTCAGACCTGCTTTAGTCCTGCTTCAGACCTGCTTTAGACCTGCTTTAGTACTGCGTTAGTCCTGCTTCAGACCTGCTTAAGTCCTGCTTTAGACCTGCTTCAGACCTGCTTAAGTCCTGCTTTAGTCCTGCTTTAGACCTTATTCAGACCTGCGTTAGTCGTACTTTAGACCTGCTTCAGACCTGCTTTAGTCCTGCTTCAGACCTGCTTTAGTCCTGCTTCAGACCTGCTTCAGACCTACTTCAAACCTGCGTTAGTCCTGCTTTAGTCCTGCTTGAGACCCGCTTCAGCCCTGCGTTAGTCCCGCTTGAGACCTGCTTTAGTCCCGCTTGAGACCTGCTTTAGTCCTGCTTGAGACCTGCTTTAGTCCCGCTTGAGACCTGCTTGAGACCTGCTTTAGTCCTGCTTCAGACCTGCTTCAGCCCTGCGTTATTCCCGCTTGAGACCTGCTTTAGTCCTGCTTTAGTCCTGCTTCAGACCTGCTTCAGACCTGCTTCAGACCTGCTTTAGTCCTGCTTCAGACCTGCTTTAGTCCTGCTTGAGACCTGCTTTCGTCCCTGATTTAGTCCCTTATTTGGGGCAGGATTAGGGGCTGGAGGAGGGGATCTGAGGAGGAAGTGCTGATTACAGAGCTCCCCTGAACACTCCCAGATGTGAGACAAACACAGGTTTACAAACAGACTGAGGATCGGACCCCCCAGCACCCCCCGCACCCCCCCACACAGACCTCGGCCCCCTCAACATGGACTCAGGCAAAATGCTGCATGCTTCTTTGGTCAAGTCAAGAACAATTAGTCACATACAAAGCAGATGACCTCACGTTCACATCTACAATCTGTTTTTTAAGCCCCTTGAGTTTGTACTGATTCAGTCTCAGCCACTTTTATCCAATTGTTATAAAGTTAGACCCAGTATCGTCCTTGATTTCTGCCACATTGACACACAATTCGCAACAAAAGTTCATCATAAAATATACTTGGAGTTAACCAGGACTAGAACAGGGAGAAAAAACACTTAAATCCATAGACCTTATTACTTATTTACGGCCATAATCTTGTGAAAGCAGAAATATACTTGTACGTATACTTTACTTTAGATTTGCCTTTTTGTTTTGACTCAAGCTTCTAAAATGTGTCGAGAAATTCCTAATGTGTAGCAGAAATCATGGAGAACTCCCATTGCAATGTGTAAAATCTTTTCATCACTTGTTCCCGGGTTAACATCCACTTGCTCCGATAAGTAATGAAACCAAATAGGCAATTATTTGACTCAGAACGATTTCCCCGGATGAGTATTTTTGCGTTTGATCATTTGCCGTTTGCTCGCTGAATGAGACACGAGTCAGTCCGAGGCTCTGACCTGTCGTACAGTGATAAATGATGGTTATTATCCCCAAACACCTGGAGACAGGAAGCGCCGCAGCCTTCATTATGATTATTATGGGCCTGAGGGAGTGGGCGGGGCCTGTTTCAAAGGGGCGTGGCTTGTGTGCATGCAGGAGGGGGTCTGGAAAAATAATCAGGTTAAAAGTTAAAGCTGCAAAGAGCGTTGGAGTGAGATGGGAAACATGCTTCGTTCATTCATTAGGACTGGGGTCTGCATCCTCTGGTGTCGTTTCTACAGATTTGATGTAAATTGAAAATAAAAATCACACTAATTTGACTGGTTTTAAAGCTGAGGTCTATCGCCTTTTTATCCATACACACTACATTGTGTTTGCCCCAACAGAAAGTGTTGTGTCAAACCAGACCTCATCTCACATTATTTAGCAAACAATCTTTTTTTTATTTGATTTATTTTGGTGATTATGGTGCAAAATTACAATTGCAAAAACAGAATCAACATTGCAGACTTTACACAGACCGACAAGGCGTAGGCTGATGCTTAAAGCTTATAATGCCTGCCTTTACAACACAACATGTGCCTCTGCTACCTTTGTGTTTTTCTCATTGAAAATACAAAAGAAAGGAAAGAAAAACACCAGGCCATTCATCCATTAAGGATAAATACAAATATTGTTATCTCAAGCTTGATGGAGAAGAAAGCTGATACTACGATGTGGCAGATGGAATAGTATAGGTTAGCAACTACACTCCTTGTCGGACTAAAAGCGGCAACTTTTTTTGAGTTCTTAAAACCCCGCAGCTTGTAGACAGATGCTAATGTAGGTGATGTAATGTAAGTTGGTGGTTTCATTTTTACTAAGTACAAAAACTGGTGAATGTAACTTGAAATACAGAAAAAAGAAAATGCTAACTGTTGAAATGCTAAATGCTAACGGCTAGCAAGTTGGCAGCTTGTTGCTATGGTTACTAGGGCTTGCACAACTTTACTTCTCCACTTGTTTTCTAAAATGTATACATAGTTTCATGAAAATAATGACAGAAATAAACGACATAAAGAAAATGAAGAAGTCACAAGTGTTTTAAGATTACATTTTTTTTTACCAAAAGCCTTCAAAGTGACTGCTCTGGGAGTTCCAGTGTTAACGTGGCAAAGAATAATCAGCTAATTAATTACAAATGAAAACGGTTGTATGTATTTATATGCAGTCTGATTTAGAAATATATAAAACAATCCAACTTTTATTGGTTTTTTTATTTGGTTTTGTAGAATGTCCCCTGTTTCGGTTGTGTCATAAAATAATACTTAAACTAAGCAGAACCAAAGAGCAGCTACAAAATCTCAGAATATTGTTATAAGTACTAAGTAATAAACATGTATTAGAGTTGTAATAGAGCTGTAATAGGCTAGTAGTCAGAAGTCTAGATTTGGCTCAAGGAGGGAGTGGCAGGAATAAAAAAAAAAATCAAAATCACAAACAATGAAGTGACACAAACCTATCCCAAAGTAGCATTTATTTTGTAGCTGCTCTTTTGTTCTACTGAGTTTAAGTATTATTTTATGACACAGAGGGTTCAGTGGGATTTACCAGAGTTCTTTCGTCATCACGAGTCAACAGTGCATTAAAACACCTCATTAAAGTCCAGATAAAACGTCTTTCTGCTTCGTTTAGCTCCATCAGCTGTTGGTTAAGTGTTACATTACAACATGAAAACCTGCGGGTTATATTCAAGTCTGGCCTTTAAAATGACTTTAAGCCGGTACAGTATATATGCATGGATTTTATTAGCTAGTTTGTTTGGTTTAAAAGTTGGGTTAAATGGATTCCGAGATTTTTTTGTCTTCCTCCTGTGGGTTATTCCTCATCTATCGTCTCCATAGAAACAGTGTTGTCCGATTAAGACCTTGTTTAGCTCTAATTTAGACTCACAAAAGTTCTGTTTGGACCTGGTCCTGGTTTCTTATGGGGTTTGCCCGACTGAATACATATTTTGGTCCTGGTTTAGTCCTGGTTTAAGACAAGTTTAGTCATGCCTAGTTCCTAGTTTAGTTCCTGCTTTAATCCCTCCTTTAGTCCTAGTTTAGTCCTGATTTTGTCCTAGTTTAGTTCCTGCTTTAGTCCCTCCTTTAGTTCTAGTTTAGTCCTTTCTTTAGTCCTAGTTTAGTCCCTCCTTTAGTCCTAGTTTAGTCCATCCTTTAGTCCTAGTTTAGTCCCTGCTTTAGTCATAGTTAAGTCCTGCTTTAGTCCCTCCTTTAGTCCTGCTTTAGTCCTAGTTTAGTCCTGCTCTTGTCCCAGTTTAGTCCCTCCTTTAGTCCTGATTTTGTCCTAGTTTAGTTCCTGCTTTAGTCGCTCCTTTAGTCCTAGTTTAGTCCATCCTTAAGTCCTAGTTTAGTCCCTGCTTTAGTCCCTGCTTTAGTCCTAGTTTAGTCCTGATTTTGTCCTAGTTTAGTTCCTGCTTTAGTCCCTCCTTTAGTTCTAGTTTAGTCCTTTCTTTAGTCCTAGTTTAGTCCCTCCTTTAGTCCTAGTTTAGTCCCTGCTTTAGTCATAGTTAAGTCCTGCTTTAGTCCTAGTTTAGTCCTGCTCTTGTCCCAGTTTAGTCCCTCCTTTAGTCCTGATTTTGTCCTAGTTTAGTTCCTGCTTTAGTCGCCCCTTTAGTCCTAGTTTAGTTTGGTGTAAATATAGTGGTGCTTCGGATCTTCAAGGCCATGCAGACCTTGCTTGCATTTGGATTGGCTGTACTCTGTATTAGTATCTGTTCTGACTCGCTTCTGTCCTCACCGTGTGTGGAGAGAATGGAATATATATATATTGTTGTGACTTATTTAGTTCTAGACATTAAACATTGATTATTAGTTGTAACATAATTATAATCGTATTTCCAAATTACAAGGTACGGTAAAAAAGTGCCATATGGTTTTATTTTGAAGAAACGGAAGTGTTTTATTGTGAAGGGTGAAAACAGGATCTGTTCTAGTTTTATGAAACCATCTTAACTAAAAATGTGAATCAGCAAAAGTTGTCTCTTGCCGCTGTGTTTTGTTCAATAAACCTGAACAAGAAAGTTCAGTAAAACTACCGAGCCTCTGTCATGATTATAGAAGCTGTATCTACGTATCATATATGAACAATTGGGAAGCGCTTTGGGTGACATCACATCATACTGTATAAAAGGACGTGTCTTCTTCTGTTCGATCGGGAAGAACTAAACCGGGTTACAAGTGCGATCGCCACTGCCTCTGTCGTCATTTTGTCAACTGTACCCAGAACGATAAATATTCAGATAAGGTGATGCCAAAAGTTTAAGAGCCACTGCACAAGACTAGTGAAGAAGATGACAAAGTCTGGGATCGCGTCTTTCATTCAGACAGAAGACATGTTTTATTGTCAATGGTAGAGACAGCACGATCAACAGATACAAGAGAATGCAAGTGTATTATACAGAGCGGAGGCATGGAGACCTCCAATCAGCAGCTGCCACGGTGCCATGTAGCTTGGCCTTCAGATAGACAAAACATGAAGTGGAAAAGTACAGGCTTCTGCACATTGATAGAATGATGAGTTTAACTTTAACAAAAGTTGCTTCAAAGTGTTATGAAATCTCACATTCTCCCCTCTGGTCATACATTCACGTGTGACCATCAGGATCGATAAACAGCAACATAACATCATAACTCAATACTTCAAAAACTCATAAACTCGGTACTTCACTCGGTACTTCAAAAAACTCAGAACTCGGAATACTTCAAAAACTCATAAAACATGTTCAGATCTTTCATAAAACTTGTCAACAATCTTCAGTAAAATACCAAACTTCATCAGTCGATGGTTCCAGATATTGCTTTGAAAACAGTCTCTCCCACTTCTCCGTGTTGGTTTCTTCAGGCTGCATTTGTGTCGAGCCATGAATTCTTCTGTGACGTGTCTTTCAATCACACGTTTCAGCTTCAGTGTCCAGATTCAGCAATTCAATTCAGTCCAAATTATGTCCAAATTCAGAAATCCAGATTGTTCCAAATGATGTCCTTGCAAAAGAGGACGATGGTATTGTCCATGTCTCAGCAGCTCACAGCAGGCCTGAGTGGAATCAGGGGCTGTGCAGATTGTCCATGTGCTGGTCCAGATGCATGGTTTCTCTTGAGGTTTCTCAGTTTTGGCTTAAAAAAAAAAACACTTTTTGTGTAAAAAAAAGGTCTTCTGTTCTGTAGATGTTACAGACAAGGCCCGCATCCTTCCACCACCTGAAGAAGATGACATAGTCTGGGATCGCGTCTTTCATTCAGACAGAAGACATGTTTTATTGTCAATGGTAGAAACAGCACGATCAACAGATACAAGAGAATGCAAGTGTATTATACAGAGCGGAGGCATGGAGACCTCCAATCAGCAGCTGCCACGGTGTGCTTGTAGCTTGGCCTTCAGATAGACAAAACATGAAGTGGAAAAGTACAGGCTTCTGCACATTGATAGAATGATGAGTTTAACTTTAACAAAAGTTGCTTCAAAGTGTTATGAAATCTCACACTAGGATCTACATTTTTATTTTTGGTCCTCACATCTGTTATAGGAGTAAGACATATTCAGGCCATACTGTATACGGTCCACAAATATTGAATTGTAAGACTTTTCCACATTAACCCGGTCTTTCATGTTTTCATTCATGTGTTTGTTTGTGTGTCAGGTGTCGTCAGGCTCCGATGGATCTCAGAAACTTCCTGTTACCTTCAAAACTGACAGTGAGTACAACTTTAAATTATTAAAAAGGCTTTGTCTGATAAATGGCACACAGAACTGCTCTCTCTGCACTGTGCTGGCTCTGCTGTTTTGGAGTAAATCTAGCACAGAAATAACGTCCATTCTCTACAAATTTAAAATTTAAAATTTGCAATGATGACGAATGAGTTAGAAAAGTTAGAATGAGTTAGAAAGTCGGCAAGTGATTATTCATAACTTTTGACTTTAGCAACAAATGGGGCCTATCTCTGTGCCCATATTTCTTAACACTCAAAGGTCCTATATCACGCTTTTCTTCATGTTTCACACTCAATCCTATGCACATGTGTGATATTAATGTGTATGATACACCACACAACAATCAAAGCTTGTGAGATTAGAGCCATCTCTTGTATAGAGGTGACGTCACCTCGACTCAAACGAGCTGATCCAGAGAAGAGTCAGCTCGGAGAAGAGCCCCCCCCCCCCCCCCCCCCCCCCCCCGCCCTCCCTCACCCGCCTCCCCCCGCCCGCACGGTGACGTAGCATCACGCTTTTGTCGTTTATCACCTGTACTTAGTAATTTCATACATAAGAATAAACTTTTTCCAACAATGACAATCCGTCACATCGAGCCCTATGTCCTCGATGCACAATCAGACCCTAGTTATTTAGTTTACAGAAGTATACAGCGAGTTAGCGTCACTACTTACAGATCGAGGGGGTCCGAGTTACGTATTTTACCGCGGGAATAACGTGTTTCCACATCAGCTTTTGAGTAAGTGCGGCACGGTGGCTGAGTGGATTGCACTCTCGCCTCTCAGCAAGAAGGTCCTGGGTTCAAATCCCGGTTGGACCAGGGCCTTTCTGAGTGGAGTTTGCATGTTCTCCCCGTGTCTGCGTAGGTTTCCTCCGGGTGCTCCGGTTTCCCCTACCACTAAAAATATGTACAATAGGTCTGGCATGTGCCTCCTGTACTGGCGACCCCCACTCCCAAAAAATAACAATTGTAAACCGCTTTGAGACTCCGATGTGCAGTGAAAAGGCGGTATATAAATAAAGATTACTTACTTACTTACTTACTTAAGTCCAGTTCCATTGTCCCTGTAGTTCTGGAACAGTCTCAGTGAAGTGTCGCAGATGAACCGGTATCATAATAGATCCATGAGATGAAGAGATGAAAAAAGTCGAGCCGCTTTCTTCCTCTTAGGGCCAAATAGTGTGTCACTTATTTACACCCATAACACACTTCATTCAAGGTGACGTGATCCTAACACTTTTAGTTGCTGACAAAAGCATAAAAACAGCAGCTCTATGTGGTGTCCGCGAGACCAGACCACAGACGCTGGACTCGGGAGCCGGAGCCTGTGCGCTCTGATTCGCTGTTTTGATCCGTCAATCACCTCCCGCCGGCTTTTAATTTATTTTTATTTTTATTATTTTTGACAAAAAACAGCATACTAATTGTGTATTGTTTACCCTGTTTTGACAGAAGTATTTAACAACTATTTTAAATACAAAGCAAACAGGGTCATGCGCGTCATCAGTGTGGTTTTCGTCACTGAAGTGGACCCGAGCGTTTCTGTGCCTCACGCTGGGGAAGGAGACAGATTGCTCTCTTACAAAAGATTGACAGAATCAATGAATAAACTACTCTGGGCTTGTGTATGAACGCCAAATAGCATTGTAATCATGTTTAAAGCAGAGAAAAGTCAAAAACCGTGATATGGGCCCTTTAACACTAGGACTCTCAGGATTTGGTGGTTTCACTTTTAATAATTACAAAAACTGGTGAATATAACTTGAAATACAGAAAAAAGAAAATGCTAACTGTTGAAATGCTAAATGCTAACGGCTAGCAAGTTAGCAGCTTGTTGCCATGGTAACTAGGGCTTGCTCAACTTTACTTCTCTACTTGTTTTCTAAAATGTATACATAGTTTCATGAAAATAATGACAGAAATAAACGACATAAAGAAAATGAAGAAGCCACAAGTGTTTTAAGATTAAAAAAATGTACTAAAAGCCGTCAAAGTGACTGCTCTGGGAGTTCCAGTGTTAACGTGGCAAACAATAATCAGCTAATTAAATGTTCTTAAGCGTAAAAAGCCTTACTTGGAGGTGGCTACAAATGAAAACGGTTGTATATATTTATATGCAGTCTGATTTCGAAATATATAAAACAATCCAACTTTTAATGTTTTGTCCGGTTCTGTCTTTCTTCTTGTCTTATTTGTGAGTACAACATGAAATACAAGTAAAAGGTTTCAAATGGAGGAGATCTTTTGGGAATTGATGAAGTAAACGTCTTTAATTAAATCTTGTTCAATGAAAGTGCAAAGAAAGTGAAGTGTCAAAGGTCGCCTGAGACTGACCCCGGACAAAAGGCTCAGGGACAAAGGGAAGAAGAAGAGGATCAAGGAAAGGAAACGAGGAGACAAAAGAGGAGGAAGGAAGCAGCTTTTGTGTTCCGGGCCGTGACCAAGGCCCGAACCTGAACCAGGGACTGGACTGGGACTGAACCAGAGACAGGAACCAGGGACAGGACCTGGACTGGACCAGGATTGAACCAGGGACTAAACCAGGGACTGAACCAAGGGGCTGGACCTGGACTAAACTAGAGAATAAACCAGGACTGAACCAGGAACGGACCAAGACTGGATCAGGACTGGGCCAAGGACTGAACTAGGGACTGAACCAGGGACTGAACCAGGGACTAAACCAGGGACTGAACCAGGAACTGAACCAGGAACTGAACCAGGGACTGAACCAGGGACTGAACCAGGGACTGAACCAGGGACTGAACCAGGGACTGAACCAGGGACTGAACCTGGATAAACTAGAGAATAAACCAGGACTGAACCAGGAATGGACCGAGACTGGATCAGGACTGAACCAGGGACTGAACCCGGGGCTAAACCGTCACTGAACCAGAGCCACATTATGAACCGTCAGACTGGTGGTGGAGGTTTTAGATTTTTCCCCAGAGACTGGGCTCACTGGAGACTGGGATCAGGTTGTTGTGTCCTTTGGCAAGACACTTTCACCCACATTGCCCAATTTTAAATCAAGATCATAAAGTCTTCAGTGCAGGCTTCTCACAGAAACGGTGGATGAGGAAAAAATGACGCAATTATTTCCGTCCTCGCAACAGTTTAAATGGTTTTAAGTTATTCATATATTCAATTAACTTGTTTCAGCTCCAGAATCTCTACAAATGTCACCAAATCAAATCCCATCCAAGTCTAAAACTGGTCTGGGTTTAGTCCTGGTTTCTTATGGGTTTTGCCCGACTGAATACATATTTTGGTCCTGGTTTAGTCCTGGTTTAAGACAAGTTTAGTCATGCCTAGTTCCTAGTTTAGTTCCTGCTTTAATCCCTCCTTTAGTCCTAGTTTAGTCCTGATTTTGTCCTAGTTTAGTTCCTGCTTTAGTCCCTCCTTTAGTTCTAGTTTAATCCTTTCTTTAGTCCTAGTTTAGTCCCTCCTTTAGTCCTAGTTTAGTCCATCCTTTAGTCCTAGTTTAGTCCCTGCTTTAGTCCCTGCTTTAGTCATAGTTAAGTCCTACTTTAGTCCCTCCTTTAGTCCTGCTTTAGTCCTAGTTTAGTCCTGCTCTTGTCCCAGTTTAGTCCCTCCTTTAGTCCTGATTTTGTCCTAGTTTAGTTCCTGCTTTAGTCGCCCCTTTAGTCCTAGTTTAGTCCATCCTTAAGTCCTAGTTTAGTCCCTGCTTTAGTCCTTGCTTTAGTCCTAGTTTAGTCCTGATTTTGTCCTAGTTTAGTTCCTGCTTTAGTCCCTCCTTTAGTTCTAGTTTAGTCCTGCTCTTGTCCCAGTTTAGTCCCTCCTTTAGTCCTGATTTTGTCCTAGTTTAGTTCCTGCTTTAGTCGCCCCTTTAGTCCTAGTTTAGTCCATCCTTTAGTCCTAGTTTAGTCCCTGCTTTAGTCCTAGTTTAGTCCTGCTTTTGTCCTAGTTTAGTCCCTGGTTTAGTCCCTCCTATAGTCCTAGTTTAGTCCTTCCTTTAGTCCCTGCTTTAGTCGCTCCTTTGGTCCTAGTTTAGTCCTTTCTTTAGTCCTAGTTTAGTCCCCTATTTAGTCCCTCCTTTAGTCCTAGTTTAGTCCATCCTTTAGTCCTGCTTTAGTCCTGGTTGACTTGTCCCACTGCGCAGAGGGTGGTATCCTGCCTGAGTCTGTGTGGACCGGTTCTGGTCCAATGAAGCTAAAACCATTGTCAAATATTCAGATTTTAGTCCTGGTTTATTCCCGGTTTAAAAAACGATAAATAGTTAGTTTTGCATCACTGCGTTTTTGGAGGATCCGAGTGAGCGCTCCTGTGACTCTGCAAAGACAGGCCATGGCTCAGTGCGCACATTTACATTATTTATTTTACCATATTTCCACATTTTGGTGAAACTGATTAAACATTATTGCACTTGTCTCTTTGAATAGATGTTAGGCGGGCATAGGTTGAAGTATAATTTAATCTTTTTCCCAATAGGTCCAAGTTAAAATCCCATTATCAACAAGCTAAAAACTAAATTATTATGCATTTATGTAAATCTGAGCACTGATCCATGGCCTATCTTTGCAGAGTCACAGGAGCGCTCACTCGGATCCGAAATCCTCCCCCTACGCAGTGAGGTGAAACTGACCTCACGCCTCTGACTAAAGCAGGACTAAACAAGGACTACAGCGAGAGTAAACCAGAGACTACACCAGGAACAAAACCAGGACTAAACCAAAACTTGACAAGCCTAAATTAGGACTACAAGTAGGAGTAAACCAGGGACTAAACAAGGACTAAACCAGGGCTGAACCGAGACTAAAGCAGGACTAAACCAAAACTTTGCCAAGTCTAAATCAGGACTAAAAGTAAGAGGGACTACACCAGGGACTAAACAAGGACTAAATCTGGGCTGAACCGAGACTAAAGCAGGACTAAACCAAAACTTTTCCAAGTCTAAATCAGGACTAAAAGTAAGAGGGACTACACCAGGGACTAAACAAGGACTAAATCTGGGCTGAACCGAGACTAAACCAGGAATAAATCAAAACTTGATCAAGTCTAAATCAGGACTAAAAGTAGGACTAAACCAGGGTTGAACCGAGACTAAACCAGGACTAAGCCAAAACTTTGCCCAAGCCTAAATCAGGACTAAAAGTAAGAGGGACTACACCAGGGACTAAACAAGGACTAAACCAGGGCTGAACCAGGTCTAAAGTAGCACTAAAACAAATCCTTTACTTAGAGATTTTTATTATGATTATTATATCATATCTGTGCTATACATTTAAACAGTCTATCTTTCTGGATGTGGACACTTAGCATAACACCTTTCTTTTGTTACGACCTCTGACCCTAAGAAAAGTATGGTCACGGATCCACCAATTGAAAATATTCTCATACTCACACTTTTTGCCACTTTTTTATTTGCAAATTTGACTATTTCTTCCCCCATTTTTGCCTTTCACCTCCGGCTCTCCGCTTGAAAGCCCAGACATCGGACTTCCCTTTTGGCCTTTGCTCTTTGTGGACCAGTGACCTTCTGTCTAACATGAACCTGACCCGTCTTTACAAACGCACAGGAGCGCTCACTCGTGTCTGCAGCTCCGCCTCCTTCCCTTGCTCCACTAAACCATGATCCCCCATTGTGCGCCCATTCAACCCCAGCTTTTCTCAATCCCCCCCTCTCCCTCTCTCTCCCTAAAAAAGTCACAAATTCCCTTTATTATTATTATTATTTTTTGCGTGAAGTCAAAAAAACGTATTGTTCCCGTATCGCCGGTGTGTTTTAGTAAAGGCTCCGGCTAAAGATAAGTGATGCAAAGTTGCTGGAGGGGAAAAGCAAACGCATTGTCCGGAGTCAAGAAGGCAGGAACTTCTCTGCACCAGTGAGCCGTGCAGAGAAGGAGAAAGTGAATTTATCAACCAAATAATCAGATACAAAGAAATGCACAGACATAATTATAGAATCGCTCCAAATGTTCACCCCATAGAGCACCTTTCCTACACCAGGCAACACCACCCACATCACATCAGGCATGAAATATAGACATTAAAATCTACATTAATTATCAAAAGTACCATTAAAACCCCAAAGGGCATTAAAAAGACACAATGAGATCACAAGAACATTTAAAAACACACAAAATAAAATCACAAAAGTAATTAAAAACATTAAAATATTAAAATCACACATGGGATTGAAATTATAAATGGGGTTGAGAGATTCAAAAGTTGTAATTGAAAGCCGGGGTAATTTTTAGCATTTTTTGAGCAAATTAAAGCAAATTAGACTTAATAAAATACATGTCCTCTATAATTCACTGTCCTCTCGTTTTCATGTTTCTGTCAAAAAAAAAATGTATCTCAAAATTTGCCCTCTTAAAAACCCTGCGCATGAATCAGTAAAGAAGACAAAATCAAACAGTTTATTTTTGGACAAAATCGGGCCGTCACTTTTGGAGTTCGTGAGCTTGATATTGTAAAGATGCCATAATGAGTCTGTGTTTTATGTTTTAGTCCTTAATCCTGGATCAATGACTTTCAAAATGATACGAGTGGTTTCATTTGACTGTATTTTTCTGGTTGTAAACGGTCAAAGCTAATTACAAAGAAGCCGCACTGTGAGGAGAGTAGAAAAGGAGGACTTTTGAAAATAAATCTGCAATGGTGGCATTTTGCGCTGCACGTCTCGCTTCTCAAGCAACAAGGTTCTGGGTTCGTTTCCACCTCCTATTCTTTTAAGGTTTGAAATCTCACTGGGATTTTTCCTTTCGTCTCTTTTCTCGATTGCAAAGAAATGACCAGTCTCCCAATAATTGACCACGAAAATAGCTATTTTGCGATTGCTGTACTTTCTGGAGCGTAAGGAGCACCTGTAAATACCCACAGCACCATAATGTGAAGAGAACATGTGTTTTGTTCACATATAGGCTGCACCTGAATATAAGCCTCAGTTTTTTATGTCGTAATGTAGCAGATAGACGACTTTTTTTTTACTGGACACACCATGATTTTATGTATTTATTTATTCAAGGATAGCTCCAGGGGGTCCTTTATCACAGAATATAAATGACAAATAAATAAAATGGCTTAAATCAGCAATATAAAACAAAAACAAAAATTTGACAAGCGTGGCTCACACACACACATACTTCCACATATCTCAATCCGAAAACATGTCTTCAATTCCCCAGTCTATTTTGACCATAAAGTGTCCTATAGCTGTTTATATTAAGTCCATAACAACAGCACGAACATCCACATATTAGCCTCATCACGTTATAAGCCGCAGGGTAAAAAAAAAAAAATATCGAAAAAAAGCAGCGGCTTCTAGGTCAGAAACAACACTATTCAAACAGCCCTGGTGGCTTTACATTTTCCCCAAAACGGCATTAAAAAGTCCTTGCTTGGGTGTGTTCCGCAGACTGCTCGCTGACGTATCCGGTGGGGAAGCATGTGGTCCACGAGGTGATGGACGTCTCCTTCTCCCATCTCTCCTGCGAGGACCAGGCCGCCGTGGTCGTGCACTGGGCCCCAAGTCCGCTCGGTAAGACACACGGTTTTGTATTTTACAGCATGTAGCCAAATACATTATAACAATCTGGCTGTGAAATGGCCAGAGAAAGAAAGGAGTCGACGGGGGAAAGCAGGTTTTAGGCGTTTTAAATCAATAATACATGTTTTACTCTGAGATTTAGATCACATTTTGTCCCCGTTTTGTCCTGTTTTTCAGCCTTTTTCGTGCACAAACATATCGAGTGTCCTGTTTCAAAAGCAGGAGTGGTCTTTGAAAGGCCGGTTATTGTAACTTTAGCTGTGATGTGGATCAAAGCTGGTCCCGGTCCTGGTTTTAAGCTTCAGGGTGGAATATTTTTGTATTTAAGTTTAAGGAGGAAGAGAGACACACACACACACACACATAATTTTCCTATCACAAAATGCAGTATCTGGCCATTTTTTGCCCTGCACATTGGGACAGTACTCATTTAGCATACCAAGTTTACACATTTCTCATTTTTAAGCATTTAAACTATTATTATTATAACGGCACCTGGTGGTCACTCCTCTCTCTGAAGTTGGATCAAACCCGTGCAACATAAGCTTCACTTCTTTGAGCGTCCACACAAAGGTTCTTGGAGCCGTTGGGAATCTCAGTATTCTAGTTCATGTTATTGTGATATTGTTCTTATTTTTCCCCTGTCTTTAAATGAATGGGTCATGAACATCACAACACACATTTGGCAAAAGCTGCTACTAAAGCTGGGGTATGTTAAGTAAGTAAGTAAGCTTTATTTATATAGCGCCTTTCACAGACCAGAGTCACAAAGCGGTTTACAATTGTTATTTTTTGGGCACTTGTCCTCTCACTCCACACAGAGATGGGAGTGGGGTCGCCGAACAGGAGGCGCATGCCAGAGTGGTAGTTTTTAGTGGTAGGGGAAACCGGAGTACCCGGAGGAAACCTACGCAGACACGGGGAGAACATGCAAACTCCACTCAGAAAGGCCCTGGTCCGGCCGGGATTCGAACCCAGGACCTTCTTGCTGAGAGGCGAGAGTGCTATCCACTCAGCCACCGTGCCGCCCAAACCTTTAAACCTACTCCACTTTCAACCACAGCAAATTATAACTAATAATTCATCTCGTTCCTCGCTCTTGTTAAGAGAAGATAAGATAGACTTTATTGATCTCACACAGGAGAAATTTACATGTCACATCTGGCATGGATAGAAACACTCAAGAAAAAAAAAAAGTTCAAACATGTTAAATGCAGGATATATTATGTACAATAAAAGTGGCAATTAAGAAACAGTGGTAAAAAAAGAGGCCCACTCTGATTCAGCCAATCAGCATTCAGCCCAGCACGTCAAATAGTGACTATGGAGCAATCTAAAGAACAATATTCTTTGTTTAAAGCTGGGGTACCTTATTTCCAAACTACAAATTATTGAACTTTGCAATAAAATCAATCCAACTAGCTCTCAGTAGTTTTCACGTGGATGTCGTTTTAGCTTCTGTCACGTCTTTATATACTAATTTTCAGGCAGGAAAGTAAAACAATTAAAATGAACTACCACTCGTCCAGCCTAAAGTGTCAAAAAGTGACTTCTAAGGGTCTTTCTTACGTGTCTGCAGATGTTTTATACTAAGTTAAAGACGCCGTGTTGTGGTCGGATTGGTTCACAAAATGTTACTGTGGCTCTTTCTGTCGGAACAAACTAAAGTAATTATTTATTCTAAAGAAAGTTAGGTGCCCCAGCTTTAAGCCTGCAATACAAAACCAATGGCAATACATTTCACACTCTCGAAACAAGATATCTGGACTTCACTCTCCTTCTTCTTCTTCTTCTTCTTCTTCTTCTTCTTTTGTTCCACGGCTCATTAAGGTCCCATTAAACAACAACTCCTCATGGACATATGAGGAGAATTAAAACGTCAGGTCCACACTGCACAGCGGAGCACTTAAATTGGCACGACATCAGCCCCTTGTGGAGCTGAAAGTCCTGGACCTAGACCCTGGCACCGGTCCCAGATCCAGACTGAACCTGTTTCGAGTCGTAAACATGAAAAACATAGAGAGGAATCCGCCCCGGGACCCAAAACCTGCTCCACCGCTTCACTGCATAATCACTGCAAGATGAGACGGAGCAGAGAGACTAAACAGGACTGAGACTACGGACTGGCTTTAGACTTGGCTTTAGACTTGGCTTTGAATGCTGTTGTTTTAGTTTTAGTGTTTATCAAAAATGTGTGCGGGGAAAACAAGAGATTCTGTTCAGTATCGCCATATTATACGCACGCAATTAAATGAATGCAGTAGAGGAAAGTATTTTGGTATTTTATTACATAATTATCAGTTTTACTTTTGTGTTTTCTCTGATAATTTACATCTGAGGTTTATGTTCCTCCATTATTTGTGGTCAACAATCGCCCTGACTGGTCGCACGTCAACTTCAATGTGTCTCTTGTTTTTTATTATTATTTTATTATTATTGTTTTAACCAAATTGGTACATCTCTATAGACATCTCTCTCCTGTGTTTTTCAGGCATCGAGCAGATAAAAGGGTTCAGGGTTTATCTGGAGGACAAGAATCCGGAGAGAAAACAGTGTCAGCATCTGATCCTGAAAGAGCCACGGCAACTCAACTACTCACACAAGAGCACGGTGCGTCTGGATACTGACACAGCTGTTTTCTAACTTATCACGTCTTCCTGAAAATGTGAGACAGGCTTCTTCTCTGACAACGTTCAAATCCAGGTTATAGACAGTTCTGTTTAGCTGCAGACGACTGATTGTAGCCAATGATAGAAACGGTCACAAATATAGCAATCAATCACACACACGCATACGCACACACACACACACACACACACTGGGCGGCACGGTGGCTGAGTGGATAGCGCTTTCTCTTCTCAGCAAGAAGGTCCTGGATTCGATTCCCGGTCGGAACAGGGCCTTTCTGAGTGGAGTTTGCATGTTCTCCCCGTGTAATCCGGTTTCCCCTACCACTAAAACCACAAAAACACGTACAGATCTGGCAAGTGCTTCCTGTACTGGCCCCGCTCCCATCTCTGTGTAGAGCGAGAGACAAATTCCCACATTTGTAAACCGCTTTGTGACTCTGGTCTGTGAAAGGCGCTATATAGATAAAGATTACTTACTTACGAAGTGTCTTGCCCAAGGATATTGGTTTGATTCCTCTCAACCTGCGGGTCAGTTGGTGTCAAATTCTGAATTGAAAATCGATCCTTTTCCATTGTGTGTATTCATATATAAGAATCTTATTAAGATGTTTGTATGCATGCCTTTTTATATTTACTTTTTTACTTTTTTAGGCAAGAAACAGCAATTTTATATGGTACAGTTTATGCACAAGGCAACGAAACAAGAACCAATCATTTTTATGACTTGTTTGCACCATGAGCCAAAGAAAATTCTTAATTTGTGACTTCCTGTTACTCACCATAGCAATAAAAAGGGATTTAGATTCTGATTGGTCTAACTCTTCTCTCTCTTCTCACTATGACTGGTGTTGTTTATGCTCTTTAGAATAAGTCAGAATAAGTGAGAAATGTGACCCTTTAGAGCAGGTCAACTGGGTCCTCAAAGGGCTGTGTGGCTGGTCAATGTGAGATGTGTACAACGTGAACTCCTGTGCTTAGAAAAAAAGGTAATTGCAACATATTTTTGTGGTTAAAGTGGTAATTAAAAAGATGCAGGCTTTATGTAAGATTTTCATGTCAAGTCATCATTAAAGGGCCCTAATCTGTCAAAAGGCATTAATAAAACATGATATTTTCCGATACTTCTTTAACTGTTAACAGTAGTTCAGAGATATTTGAATTTAGAAATTAGTTTTACAGCCCCTAAATCTTGTTATTGTTTTCATTTTGATGTCCCGCCCTCAATCGTTTCACCAATCAGAAAGTCTGTGATCCGGGCGCCAGAGCTCTCCACGTCGATCTAATCTCATGTACCATGTGGCACAGAACTAAAAAATTTCTCGTTATGATTCTCGAATCATTAACGACAAAACAAAGAATAAAACCAGGATTTCTATCTTTTTTAAAAAGGTGTTGGTTATAGATTTGTCGTTATCAAAACTCTTGTCTATTCAGCTGTTATGGTCCCAGCTGGATTCGTCTGCATATCTGGCAACCTGAGTCAGGGAGATTGGGAGAGGCTGCAGTACCACTTATGGCCACATTTTTTACATACTGCTCCTTTAATCTTTTGCAGAAGTTGAGCAGCCAGCCGTTCTCCGGGCTGTTCTTCGACACCGACTACATGATCCGCGTGGTGCCCTTTCCGTCTCTGATGAACGAAAGCTTCTTCCCGCCATCTTTCCTTCGAACCAACTGTGAGTCTCCACGACGAAAAACGCAAAATCTGTTTTGCGATTCATGTGGGAGTTAGCATCATCCATTTATAAACAGACCATGTGATGAAAATGGAGAAATAGCCTACTCGTCTCTATCAAAGGAACCATACAAAAAACACATAAATAAATAAACAATGTTGTTTTTTTCAGCCTGTGAGGTGCTGCTGGGAGCCGACAGCCTCGTGTGCAAACCCTGTGAGTCAAAGTTCTATTCCCCTGTTCCATTATGTTTGCTAAATGAGGTCACATGTCTAAACGTCCCTCCTCTTCTTCATCCCCGTTCAGTCTGGAAGCCCAAGTCCCTGAACGTGTCTCAGTTCGGCTCTAACCTCCACGTGAGCTTCGACCCCGCTCCGTCCACCTTTCACCTGAGCATGTACCACCTTTTCTACAAACTCCGACAGGACGGGCCCTTTAAGACGCTGCGCTGCAAACCGGTACGGGGAAAAAAAACATACTCTCTGACTTTGTGCGTAGATAGATAGATACTTTATTGATCCCCGTTGGAGATATTCAGGATATATCTGAATCTGTATATAGTCGTAATTTTCAGAAATGTTATGGACATTTTCTACTTCACTTTTAATTTTAATGCGTTCCTAGTTTGTGATTTCCTGTTACTCACGATAGCAATAACAAAATAGTTCTGATTCGTTAAAATACCTGATTTTCATATCAACTGAAGTCTTGTGTGCTCCTGCTTGGTTGGAATGAATACCTGCAGCCACACCGGCCCGTTTTTACCCTTCATACTTGTTCGACCATACATCTTCACGTTCCTAAACATAAAATTACAATGTATAATATTGAAATATAATATTTCTTCTTTAAAGAGCGACTAAACACCTGTGCCCAGCCTGACTCCGCCCACATGAAGATTTGAAAAATTTCTCTCAAAAGGGCGTTGCCTGGAGGACCAAGGGACAAGAAGGGGGGCTTAGAGTTGGGCGTGGTCTGGGCTGTGATTGACAGCTCACTTGTCACACAAAGAAAAAACAGACAGTTGTCATTACTTTATTGTCTTAAAGCAATAGTTTACAGACCAGAAAGTCTCATTCCACCCTTGTTTACACACTAAGATAATTGTAAAGCTACACACCTGAACCTAATCACACTCAATAATCTCAGAATGACTCATGTAATTTAATTTTAATCCACTAGATGGCGCCAGAATACTCCAAACTGCAGCTGGGCGTGTGTGAGAGTTGAATGGGTTTATATCACTGGCTCTGACAGACTGACGTCACACAAAACAACTGATGTCATAGAGAACTTCAGAGTCAATGGAGAGGCCAGGACCAAATTAAAATGTAGTACCACCAAAAAGGTTGAGAGGGCGCCACACAGACGTTTTTTGGCTCAAAAGTGATATTTTATCTAATTTGAACTAAAATGTCAAAAAAATGACCAGGATATGTAGACAGCACTACAATAAACATATTTATGCAGTTTATGAGTTAAAAAAAGTTGATTTGGTGTTTAGTCGCTCTTTAAGAGTTAGCTCGAGTTAGCCACGTTAGCACAGGGGAATACTTCTTCTGCCGGACCATAGAAACGTTATTCTTAACTTTGTATTTTTTGCAGGAGACGAACCAGCCCAGAACCACATGCATCCTCCACAACGTCACTCCAGGAACCTACACCATAGAGGTACAACACAGATCTCACTCGGCTCACACTGTTTTGTGAAATGTTGGTGTCTTCACGCTCCTGGGTTTGCCTTTTCAGCTCAGAGACGACAACAACACAACCAGGAGACAGACGCAGTTCCACGTCAGTCAAGGTAACTATCAATGCAACCAACTATCAGTCTTCCCTGAGTACGGTGTAAAACCTGCAATTATGTTTATTTTTTGCTCTAGTCCATTCTCCGTGGGCCGGGCCGATCCGAGCCATGGCCATAACGGTGCCTCTCGTGGTCCTGTCCGCCTTCGCCACGCTCTTCACAGTGATGTGCCGCAAGAAACAACAAGGTTTGAGTCTAGAACTAAAGACCCGTTTGACTTTTCCAGCACTTGTCTCTAACTTGGATCTAATAGAATATCAGGAGAAGAAGCCAATGAGAAGAGGCCATTGACTTGAATGGACAGCCATCTTGGAAACCCAGGGCTTGGTCTCTAACTGTATATAGTGAATTATAGATTTAGATTTTTTCGAGCTTACACAGTTACAAGTGTGCCAAACATACGCACATTTTTTAAATCCGTGCTTACATCAACATATCCTTCTCTTACTGTTATTAGGATAGGCTACTGTGTCTCCAGTATATACTTAAAAAGGCCGGTAAAGTTCTGCAGCCTAAATTCTCAAGGGCTGCACTATAAATTCTCATTGACGAAAATGGCTCATTCTATTGTGATTTACCCACGTTCATTGAGCTAGAAATTGTGTATGAAGTGTGCCATACTTTAAAATCTTTACTTTCATCTTCATTACAAATACACTATCAACAACATCCTTCTATTGCCATAATTTGCACGACATGAGCGAGAATTGCCCTCTTTTCCATTATCCATATTCTGTGTTTGATGTCAAAGTGAATACAACTACACCCACATTCCTGAAAAGACAAAACACCGGTTTAAATGTGTCTAAACAGATTCTTGTATCTCTCCCACAGAAAACATTTACAGTCACCTGGACGAGGAGAGCAGCGAATCGTCCAATCAGAGTACAGCGGCCCTGATCTCGGAGCGCCCCTGGCCCCGCCCCAAAGTGTTCCTCTGCTACTCCAACCGGGACTGTCCCAAACACAGCAGCGTGGTGCAGGCCTTCGCTTACTTCCTGCAAGACTTCTGCGGATGTGAGGTACAGAGAAAAAACACACGAATATCTCAAACAGATTAAGGTGGTCTCAAGGAGGTTAAAAAGAGAGAGATATTTGAAAAGGATATGCAATTTGCAGCTATATACAATCCTCAACACGGGCTTTCTCTTTGTGTCCCTAAATGCCTCGTGTTGTGTTCAGGTGGTGCTGGATCTGTGGGAGCATTTGGACATGTGCAAAGAAGGACAGATGTCGTGGTTGAGCCGACAGCTGGACGAAGCAGACTTCATCATCACCATCTGCTCCAAAGGACTCCGGTAAGACTTAATAATAGTAATAATACATCAAAATTGTATAGCGCTTTTTTGGACACTCAAAGATGCTTCACATTGGGAGTAAAATACAATAATAAAAGGGGTTTACGGAAAAGCTTGTTTGAAAAGATGGGTTTTGAGTTCCTTACGACTTACGACTGAAAGAAGCAATATGTAAGATTTTCATGTCAAGTCGTCATTAAAGGGCCCTAATCTGTCAGAAGGCATTAATAAACATGCTCTTTTCCAACACTTCTTTAACTGATAAAAGTAGTTCAGAGATACTTGGATTTCAAAATGACTTTTCCTTGTTATTGTTTTCATTTCGATGTCCCGCCCTCCACCGCGTGGAGCTAATCTCACTGGTAAAGTACCATGTGGCGCAGAACTAAAAAAGGTCTCGTTATGATTCTCAAACAGTGTTGGGCACGTTACTTTGAAAAAGTAATTAGTTATAGTTACTAGTTACTTCTCCCAAAAAGTAACTGAGTTACTAACGGAGTTACTCCACTATAAAAGTAACTAGTTACCAGTAAAAGTAACTATTGCGTTACTTCTTCGTTTTGTTCTGGAACATAATGTGCACCCGACGTGCGCATTTTTACCTTTAACAGTGCCAATATTTCCATCTAGAAAAGGCTGTTTTGCTGCTGAAGTCCTGTTCACTCTTCATCTCTCTCTGTGCTGTAAGCACTAAACACCAACACCCGCCACTGTGAATGTGGAAACACCGGTGAAGCACTGACTTCAGCCCAATCAGATGAACATATACATCATATAAATCAAGTGGACAGTTTGTTTGGCTACAGCAGAAAATGTTTTATGCCCGCATTGTTTGTTCATACAAAACGCAAAACTAAGAGTTATGGGTCTTACCTTATAAATGACCTGCACAGTCCACTTCGCTTCAGACCAGTTCCATGTTTAAGTCCAGTTAATGGTTTGAGCGTAGATATGTAATCCTCCATTTGGAAATGAGTCCAATGAGTTTTAAAAAGTAAAACAAAACGCGTGTGTCCTCCATAAACTCCTGTGTTTTGCTGCAGCCGGCTGCATCCAATTTCTAAAATCAACCGTCTTACACTTCACCTCTCTTTCTTATCATTCCTATAGTAATTGAAAAATTACACTATGTGCATTTTAGATTATGTAAAAATGTGTTTATATGTATGTTAGCCAAACCTGTTGCTGTCCTTAGCAGATAAACCAGGAAGAGCAAGGAGCTTATCGATGGAATTGTATGCAGCCGACTTCTGCGCTCACATGAGCTCCTCTGAGGCCTCACGGTGATACAAGCCGTGGTTGAGCGCGATTAAGACCCATATTTGTTTCAAAAACACAATTTATGAGCCATCCTCTCAACTGTAGACATGTGGATTGTAAAGGAAATATGTTTTACATCAGCCAATAATTGCTGAGAGGTTTTCTCATCCTCCCTTCTCTCATGACAACACGTTCATTGTGCGTCTTGAGTAACGCGCAGTAACGGGATGTCGGAAATGATAACGGCGTTATAGTTACTGTCAAAGTAATTAGTTAGATTACTCGTTACTGAAAAAAGTAACGGCGTTAGTAACGCCGTTACTAGTAACGGCGTCATTCCCATCACTGTTCTCAAATCATTAACGACAAAACAAGGAATGAAACCAGGATTTCTATCTTTGTGAGAAAGGTGTTGGTTATAGATTTGTTGTTGACTAAACTCTTGTTCGTCTCCATATCTGGCAACCTGAGTCAGGGAGAGTGGTATTTGTACATACTGCTCCTTTAAAAAATTAATATGTCCTGTTTGATTTTAGCATAGCCTGAATGCTCTTATTTCTATTTCTATTCTGCTGAAATGTGTGAAACTAAGACGTTGAAATTTCTCCTCTGAGGGACGAAAAAAAGGTTTATCTTATCTAATATTATAATTGTCAAATAAGTAAGCGTTCCAAATGTCGTGCAGTTACTTCGTGGAGAGGAAAAGTCGCCGCGGGAAGACACCGGTCGGACGCCGCGGCAACAGCAGCAAAGATGGCGGGTCGGCCGGCGGCAGCGAACATCCCGCCTCTAAGGACAGCGGACCGACCGGCAGCAATGGGAGCGACTTCTTCCTGGTTGCCGTGGCGATGATCGCGGAGCAGCTGCGATTGGCCAAACAGAGCGACAAGGAGCTGAGTCGCTTCATGGCGGTTTACTTTGACTATTCCACAGAGAACGACATCCCCACCGCGCTCAGTCTGGCTCCAAGGTGAGCGCCGTGAACACAGATGAATACTCATTAAAAAGGTATTATATTAGATGGACCCCTGTGGACCAATGGCTCCTATGTGTGTTTAAGTTTGAACCTTGATTCTCTGATTTGTTGTTGGCAAATTGTGACCTTGTAAAGTCTGAACTAGAAAAAATAATTGAATTGAAATAGATTAGACACAAAATCAACTCAATCAATTAACTTTTATGTGTATAGCTCCTTTCCTACACAAGGCAACACAAAGCGCCTCACAACTCATCAATGATCAAGCAAATCATAAACATCAAAATATTCATAAACATAAAAAACACATCAAATATTAAAAACAGAATAAAATCACAAGCAATTAAAAACCTTAAAAAATTAAAAACACACACGGGATTAAAACAATAAATAACCACAATGCATTAAAAAGAGAATACAAACTCCTTCAGTTGTTTACACAGCTGAACACAACTGTCTTACATTTACATTGAACCTTTAAATTGTATAAAATGGTATTCAGTTTGTGAGATAATGGCTTTGATGTTTTGTCCCTTCCGTTCGCCTGGTTCTCTCACTGGGTTAATCAAGTCATTACTAAGACATAAGATCAACTTTTGTTTCCAGAATCATCCACAGTGTGACACATGTCGCTCCAAAGCACTGATTACTGATGCAATCCACCTGTCTGGTTTATATAGAAACAGTAAAAACAGTATAAACTTTATGAATTAGACATTACGTATTTTTGTACCTGCTTTTTATTGATTAAATGTCCAATGCTGAGTTTGTTATTGAATGAATAAACGCTGAAATTCACCTAAAAACTGACAACCCAAATGAGAGACTCGTTATAGTCTGATCTGCTTGAAAAACATATAACGGCGGCCAAAATAAGAATAACTTCAAACTTTTATTCGGAAAAATCTACATTTCATTTGTATATGTTACTATTATCTTGGCACACATTTTGAAGATGTAGATGTAGTCTGAAATGAAAATATTTCTGGTCCTTTGATGGAATAGGAATGCCGTTTTTTTCTCTCTCTTGGAAACATGTTTGTAGATTTCGGGGATAGACATAAATTGAATGTTGAAAGTGAATTAGGAGCTTTATCTGCCTTGGTTTTCAGTGTAAATAGTAAAATCTTCAGCTGATTTGTCGTGCAGTTTTCCCAGAGCATGATAAAAGCAGACCACAGACACCATGGACCTCTTTTAAAAACCATGTGGCGTGGTTTTGTTGCAGGCTGAAGCTGATGGACCAGTTGCCGCAGCTCTTCTCCCGTCTGCACTCTTCTCAGTCCTCGCTGTGGGACGGAGCGCCCTCTAACGTCTCGCGCCGGAACTACTTCAGGAGCAAGTCTGGCCGCTCGCTCTACGTCTCCATCTGCAACATGCACCAGTTCATCTCCCAGAGCCCAGACTGGTTTGACCAACAGCTGCACCCTCAGACCGCCCCCCCGGCCCCCTGTGAGGCCACCGTGTCGCCCTTACGCCTGAACGAGGTCGCCGTGAAGACCCTGGACTCGGTGCCCAACAGGAACCTGGTCTTGTTGGCGGCAGGATCCGGAGCGGGGTCAGTCACCAGCTCCAGTCTGAGTCCGAGTTATAGTCCTGGTTATGAGCCTCGCTGTTCCCAGTCCCTGCCACGAGAGTCCTCCTCCTCCTCCAGGTAAACACAGTATTGCAGTCAATAATAATAATAATAATAATAATAATAATAATAATATTGCATTGGTTTTATATAGTGCTTTTTAGGACACGCTTCACACGTCATCATTCTATCACTCTATAAGCACTAATTAAGCACTAATTAGCATTTGTATGATAGATGATTAACTGGTATTTATTAAAATTTCGCTTTCATATTTGTCCAAACACTTCACATGTTATTATTCTCTCATACACGGTCGTGATAAACTACTACTGAAGCCACAGCTGCCCTGGGGCACACTGACGGAAGTGAGGCCACCAGTCTGTGTCATCGGCCCCTCAGACCAGCTGGGGTACCTAAGTTATGATGAAATCCATCTGTAACACTTTAGTTTAGCCCCTAATAATCTAATTCATGCTTAATTAGCTGTTAATTAAGTGCTTAGTAGATAGACACTTTATTGATCCCCGTAGGAGAAATTCACATCCATCCATCATTCTAAAAAGCTAACAATAGTAGTAGTAGTAAAATGCTAAAGCACTTCAGGTCACAGCAGCAGAGTAATTAGTATTAGTATAATTGATGATTAATTAGCTCTTAATTGGTATTTATTAAGATAAGATAAGAAACACTGTATCTTTAGCACTTATTAGTTCATATTCTACGTGGTCTTAATCAACATCTAACTAACTACTAACTAAATAACGAGAAGAACTAGTCGGTAAGTTTGTATTAGAGTTCAATGTTTAGTGGTTTGAAAGTTAGGTACCCCAGCTTTAACGAACGATAAGTACATTTGTATGAATTTTGTTTGGTTCATATGTTGCCTCTTTGGCTTCACACTTGTTCTTTGCTTCAGGTGCAGCAGCTCGCTCTCCGCCCCCTCCTCTTCCTCCTCCTCCTCTTCCTCTACCGCTCTCTCATCCGTGAACGTCCCGTGTGTGAAAGCTCCTCCCCCCGTGGAGCAGCTCAGACCGGTCCAGCTCCAGGACCAGGACCAGGGGAGTGTCGTGGAGCCCCCTGAGCCTCCCCCGCGGGACTCTGGGATCTACGAGTCGTCCGTGCCGTCGTCGGAGCTCTCCATCCCCCTCATGGACGGGCTGTCACATGACCACGTAGACTCCTCCTCATTGGCCGACAGCGAGTCCTCCTCCTCTGGACTCGGTACGGACGTTATTTGTTGAATATTTTGGGTTCGGTGTGACCATAAAGTAGAGAGACACAGATTTTTTGCAATTGTGATCAAAATGTGCTCTTCATATCAGAATAATAACACCATATAATTAAACGTATTCTAACATGTAAACAAAACACAGGTAGGACCAATCTCACAGGGCAAACATTTCATAAAGACTGTTTCTAGATTTTAGCTTCATGAATCTGAAACGCTGCCTCCCCATGTTTCGTCCTGACTCTGGGACCAGCAGGAGGCCAGTCCCTGTGCTCCTCAGAGTCCCAGCAGGAGGCCGGTCCCTGTGCTCCTCAGAGTCCCAGCAGGAGGCCGGTCCCTGTGCTCCTCAGAGTCCCAGCAGGAGGCCGGTCCCTGTGCTCCTCAGAGTCCCAGCAGGAGGCCAGTCCCTGTGCTCCTCAGAGTCCCAGCAGGAGGCCGGTCCCTGTGCTCCTCAGAGTCCCAGCAGGAGGCCGGTCCCTGTGCTCCTCAGTCCCAGCAGGAGGCCGGTCCCTGTGCTCCTCAGTCCCAGCAGGAGGCCGGTCCCTGTGCTCCTCAGAGTCCCAGCAGGAGGCCAGTCCCTGTGCTCCTCAGTCCCAGCAGGAGGCCAGTCCCTGTGCTCCTCAGAGTCCCAGCAGGAGGCCAGTCCCTGTGCTCCTCAGAGTCCCAGCAGGAGGCCGGTCCCTGTGCTCCTCAGAGTCCCAGCAGGAGACCGGTCCCTGTGCTCCTCAGAGTCCCAGCAGGAGGCCGGTCCCTGTGCTCCTCAGAGTCCCAGCAGGAGGCCAGTCCCTGTGCTCCTCAAAGTCCCAGCAGGAGGCCGGTCCCTGTGCTCCTCAGAGTCCCAGCAGGAGAATTTTATTCAGAAAAATGTACCAGAATATAAGAACTCAGTATTTGTAATGTAAACATTTATTATAATTAAACCACTTTTTTCCTTAGTACCTGATCAAAATCTGTTTGCTCACCTCCTGAAATAGAAATATATCAGGGGTGTTAAGGAAGTTTCTACCCAATGAAGGAGAAAACTCAAAAGGTCTTTGTCTTATCAAAAGCGTAAGTTTATTATATACACACGTGTGGAGAGTCAGCACATACAGACACGAAGGCAGCATGTACTAGCTCTGAAGCAGAGCTCCGAGTTTCCTGTATACAGACACACACGAAAGACAGTCCCGCCCACAACAGAATGGGAGGGGGGCCACCGGTGAGGAGGCGCCTGGGGAGCGTTGGCGCCGTCTGGGGATGTAGGTGCGAACAGACAGACAATGGTAGAAAATGCAGGTCATACAGATGCAGACGCGAAAGACACAAGGGTGTGACGAGAAGCAGGATGTAGAAAATGCACACATACAGACCGATAGATATGCAAGAGGCGAAAGGGGGGCGAGAGTGAGACAGTGATTTACGCCATTGTCTGTAGGTGTCGGGGGACCCGGTTCCTTCCTGAAGCAGGGACATATGAATAGAACCAGGCAGAGTTGCTCCTTCCTGGAGCAGGGAGATATGAATACTAGTCGCTTGCCATCACACTCCTTTCCCGTGATAATGTAAAAACCCCAGTTTTACAGAGATCACATTCAGGTGGGTGAGTATTGACCTTGGCCCCTGAGTAAAAGAAGAGTTGTTGATGGGCAGGTTACGCCGCCGTCACCCAAGCCTCTTGTATTACGGGGGTGTGGTCAAAGCTCTTCGCTGTGATCCCTCCCCCTAAATTGTGGGCGGAACAAGTGGAAAAATAAAAACAAAGTAAACAAGAAAGAAAAACGTTAGACAAAGTCGTCGTCCGAATCGCTGATATAATCAGGATCGGAGTTCAGTGGGGCCGCGGCCAGGTCCGCCTCAGGGTCTCTGTGTTGAATGGACACAAAGTGAGTGGATATCATTTTACCAACGGTCCGAAACACCACAGGTAATACACATGAAAATAAAATCATAACAGTCAATAGGGCTAAACCAAGATTAATGAGCACACTTCGCCAGGAGGACAGGAGCCAGTCCAGACCGTGAGGAGTGTCCGTGACATTGTCCGCTTGCATGGCGTCCCGGAGTCTAGTCAGATTGGCTATGCCCTGTTGGATAAGACCTCCGTCCTCATCGTTGGCCGGAATATATGTACAGCAGGACGACCCAATGATCGTGCATACGCCTCCCACAGACGCGGTCAGGTGGTCCAGGACCAGCCGGTCCTGAAGAACAACGGCACGCAGGTCGTGAAGTTCAACTCTCTGTGATTCAAGTATGGCCACTGTGGTATTGACAAAACCTGAGAACCTATAGCTCAGGGTCTCCGTCCTTAGCATTAGTTTACCTACACCCAGGCTGGGGAATAATGCTAACATTATTTTCTGGCCTGTGGTCCATAATTTGTGGTCATCGGGTACATTAGTGCCCCACAGGGGGTCGTGTGGTGTGTAGAGTTCTCTCTTGTCTCGGTGTTGGGCCTTAGGGAGTGTGGAGATGATGTATGAATGGTCGGCAGGAAGGGCGGCCGCACAGCGTCCCTCCCATTTTGTGGGCAGACAGTCATACATGCGATATCCGCACAGATACATGTGAGACTCTACGGGCCGCGTTCCTAAAATGTCTGGTACCGTATAGTACGGGACACACACGCTTCCCGGGGCTGCCTGGGAATCGTTAAGTTTGCTGCTGTTGGCCATGTATGTGCAGGGGCTATATACAATAGAGCAGAACTCAAGTGGGATATTTCCCACATGAATGGGCTCTTTCGGGAGAGTAAGACTGGTGTTGGCCCGAGACCAGGAGTGGGTGTAGCATATAAATTTGGAGCCAGGTTTGATGTGCACTGGGCCGAAGATTGGCTCTTCCCCTGGGTGGCTGCCGGATTTGAGACGCAGCTCTCCCTGGGCAAGGGGCTTGAGTTTTGGGGGCACCGCAAAAAACATTGCTGGAGCCCTGGGATCGGACATTGAAACCAGGGTGTGAGGGATGATTTTGGAAATATTTGGCACCGGTAAGGGGATTATGTGGGGGTTAGCGGCGGCTATAGGAAGGTGGGTGCATACGTAGCAATTGGATCTATTGTGGCTATCTGCGACGTATTTTGCATACTGATACCAAAGGTTGAGTGAATAAACTGTAGAATGTTTGTAGGATTTACTCAAGGCCTCCAACCAAGCAGTGTCGTCGGGAGCAAGGCTGCGTGTAATGCGTGTCATGGCTTGAATCACAGGGTTTTGAGTTTCAGAGGAAGACAATATTACCATAATAAACACAGTCATCACGGAAAGTAGTGTCAGTGTGGCCAGCATAACAGTCCAAGGGCCCATGCCGGTCTTAGGCGGGCTACATTCGGTAGTCTTTTCCGCGGGAATACTCACGAACAGTGCCGCCTTGCAGTCAGTGGCACCGCTCCCTATGAGGGTGTGTGGAGCGTTAGTGGTCATGGCGATGTTTGGTCTTGGAGCGGCAAGACTCTATTTGCGTTGAAGCCTTGGCCTCAGCACTCGGTTGGGCAGAGTGCTCGGGGTTTGGGGTGTGGCCTTGGGGTCCGGGGGCTGGGGAGTTGGGCAAAGGGGGGTTGCCTCGGCAACGCTGGGATTCTCTGGGTGTTGTTGTTGGCCTGCTTCACCGATGGTGGCCGCACGCCGGCCGACCTCTTCAGCGTAGGGAGCCGCGGATGGGCCTGGTCCGTCCGCGCCCTCGGTGTCCTCGTCTATGGCCCTCAGTGGCAGCACCGCACGACAGTGGTTGGCGTGGATCCACGTTGTCCTCTCCGCGACCTTAACGGCAGTGTCCGTCACCAGGAGGACGAGGAATGGGCCGAGCCAGCGCTTGGACCGCCAATGCTTTCGTCTCGTTTCCTTCACCAGGACCCAGTCGCCTGGCTTGATCCTGTGCAGAGCCGCCTGCGCAGCCTGTGGCAGGGCGCTCCTGACCTGGGCAGAAATAGAGGACAAAAGTGCATTAATTTCCTTACAATAGGACAGCATGTCGTCATCACACAAAGAGGTGCTTGGCAGATCTCTGGTCGGGGGTCCCGCGCCCAAGTTGGGTGGTCTGGCGAAGAGGATTTCGAATGGGCTTAGGTTTGACCTTGACCTGACTCTCATGCGCATGTACATGAGGGCTAGCGGCAGAGCTTTGATCCAAGACAGGTCTGTCTGTTCGCAGATTTTAACAAGTTTGTTTTTCAGAGTGCCATTCTCTCGCTCGCACGCGCCTCCGCTCCAGGGGGCGTAACTGCAATGTTTACGTATATCAATGCCCAGAAATTCACCTACTTCCTCAATGACTTTTGCTACAAAGTGACTGCCATTGTCACTAGAGATTTTTTCCGGGACACCCCATCGTGGTACAATTTCTGTGAGCAGAGCTTTCACCACCGCATTGCTCGTGGCGTGTTTACATGCAAATACTTCAGTCCATTTGGACCAGAGATCGACAAGAACCAGACAGTATTTCTTACCTTGGCATGGTGTGAGTTCAACAAAGTCCATTTGGACATGTTGAAATGGGCGCAGGGGCGGGGGATGAGCAGCCTGTTGGATAATTTGAGACTTACCTGGGTTGTGCGCGAGGCAGATAGCGCATGTTTGGCAGAATCTCTGTGCAAATGCCGTAAACCCCTTTGTATACCAATTTTGTGTGATTAAATCACACATCCCTCCTTTCGAAGCATGGTCTCGGCCATGTGCTAAAATTGCAAAATGTCTGAAGAAATGCCGTGGTAAGCACGGTTTGCTGTCTGGTCCCAGCCACACACCATGCCGTCGTTGCGCCCCATTTCCTTCCCACAGCACTGTCTCTGCTGGAGTTGCCAGCGCCTGCATTGCTGACAGAGAGGAGAAAATATCAACGTCTTGAGTGAGGTAGTGTGTGTGTGTGTGTGTAGAGGTGCGTATGCCGCTGCCTTCGCTGCTTTGTCCGCGCGCCGATTCCCTGCAGAGATGGGATCAGTGGCATTAGTGTGGGCCTGGCATTTGCGTACATCGATCTCTAAGGGCAACATTACCGCTTTCAGCAGACGTTCAACCTGTGTGGAATTAAGAATTGGTTTACCATCAGATTTCATGAAATTGCGGTGTTTCCACAGTGCCCCCCAGTCGTGCACCACAGAGAAACCATAGCGCGTATCACAGAATATGTTGACAGTTTTGCCCGCTGCCAGCTCACAAGCCCTGGTGAGGGCAACCAGCTCAGCGGTTTGTGCTGAATGGTGGTGGGGCAAACTACCAGAGTCTATAGTATCAAAATCAGAACACACAGCATAGCCGACTCGGTTCTTCCCAGTGTTGTCACGTGACGCGGATCCGTCTGTATAAAAAATCAAATCCGGATTAGTCAGAGGCACCTCTTTCAGGTCTGGCCTGGGAGTGCATATCTGTTCTATTGTGGCGATACAGCAGTGTGCCTCCCCTTCCTCTGGCGTGGGCAGCAGTGAGGAGGGGTTCAGCTGTGTGCATCTCTTTACCGTGACATTTGGGAGTTCAAGGAGCACCGTGTTGTATTTCAGCCAGCGAGCCGCAGAAAGGTGAGAGGTTTTCTGCTCTAGCAGGATCAGGGAAACAGCATGAGGCACAAGCAAAGTTAGTTCAGTGTATCCCACAAGGTCACGTGATGCTAGGGCCGCTTTCTCAGCGGCAGCCACAGCCCGCAGGCAGCGAGGCAACCCTGCTGCCACGGGATCGAGTTTTGCTGAGAAGTAAGCAGTGGGTCTCAGTGGCCCTCCGTGAGACTGCAAAAGTACCGACACCATGCACCCACATCGCTCATCCACAGTCTGAGTGAATGGGCGGGTTGGATCAGGGAGACCTAGTGTGGGTGGGCTTTGTAGGGCAATTTTCAGATCACAGAAAGATTTTTCAGCTTCTGGGGTCCATGTGATCCTGTCACATGTGCGCAGACCCTTACCATGTATGAGTGCACCGAGCGGAGTTTCCAATACTGAATAGTTGGGAATAAACTGTCGACAGTAGGAGCACATCCCTAAGAATGACATTAATTGTTTTTTTGTTTGGGGTTTTGGAAGGTTTTGGATTGCCGCCACTCTGTTGGTGGAAAGGCTTTTGCCGTGTTCAGAAATCACGTGGCCAAGGAAGACAACTTCCTTCTTCACAAACTGTAATTTGGACAAACTGGCTCTGTGACCTTCTGCATGCAGATGCTGAAGTAAGGTCACAGTGTTGGTTTCGCATGTTTTCTCGTCCAAAGCACAGAGTAAGAGGTCGTCTACGTACTGGAGGAGCGCCGTGCCTGGCGACAGAACCAACGGGGCCAAGGATTCACGTAAGGCCGCATTGAATATTGTGGGTGCATCGCGGAAACCCTGGCAGAGGCGGGTGAAATTATATATGCGCCCATCAAACGAAAACGCGAACCAGAATTGGGAATCTCCGTGCACTGGAACAGAGAAAAACGCATTAGCCAAATCAACAACAGAGAAAAATTTAGCTTCAGGCGGAACCTGACTCAGGATCGTGTATGGATTTGGTACCACTGCCACCATGGGAGCCACAGCATCATTTACAGCTTTAAGATCATTAGTAAACCGCCACTTTTCAGGCGCTCCTGGATCAGTGTGTTTTTTAACTGGGAGGATGGGGCTGCAAACACCCCCGGACTTGCAAGGGACGATTACACCATTCTCCCGTAGCGCTTCGAAGACTGGTGTAATTCCCCTGATAGCCTCCTCACGCAAGGGATACTGCTTCCTGCACGGACGGAAATCAGATTTAGGCACAATTATAACCGGCTCACAATTTTTGATGAGGCCCACGTCGGTTGGGCCTTTTGCCCACAGTCCCTCTGGGACCGCGCGAAGTGCAGGCGTGGCCTCTGCATCCGCTGCTGACAGCATGAGCTCTGTCCCCTGTGGGACTGAAGTCATGCTGTCATGATCAAAACACACATGTCGGCTTGCTGCGAGAGAAGACTTAAAAGGACTTCTCCAGGCGTTAGCATTTTCAGAGAACCATGTGTCCTCATCTTGGACCTGTGTCCAGTCCCCAGCATTGCTACACTTATTAATAAGGACAGAGGCCTCACTCCACGCTGCAGTCGTGGGTTTGGACAAAGCTATGTGCAAAGTGGGACATAGTGGGTCGATAAAATGTTTTTGTTGCTCATTAAGTAACACAGATACCATAGTGTAGTTTCTATCCCAATAAACATACTCCGTTAGTAGCCTATCGTCACTACACTGAAGCCATGAATTTTCAAACTCTAAGTTATTGTCTGGGAACGACCGGAGAGAGCAGCTTAGGTCGTTCGCGTGGTTGACCTCCAAATTTTGTGCGGGCGTAACTCTATCCACTGTCGTGGCTAATAACTTAGCAATCTCAGGGTTTGGTGTCAATTTCCAGTGGTAGTTAACTTTTGGGACCGGTGTCTCCTCATGCATGCCGGTGAAACATGGAGCATTTGCTAGCTCCCTAGCGTGTACCACCCGTAGGCCGCTTGGTGTTGAGAGCAGATTTAAATTGAGTCTGCACATAAGGTCTCGGCCTAGTAGATTAACCGGGCACAATGGGGAATATAGAAAAGAATGTTTAAGCTGGTTGCCCTGAGAATCAAAACACGTTAGCGGTGACGTAAATTGCTCTTTGGTCGTCTCTCCCGACGCTGCTAGTGAGAATGTGAAGCGACCACTCATTTTAGGGGAGACAGAAAGGCTGTCACTTTTTAGGACAGAGTTTGTTGCCCCGGAATCAACTAGAAAAGTAACATTTTCGCCACAGATTGTTAGCGTATGTTCTGGGAATTTAGCATGAATTTTCTCAAAAAATGTGTACGTGCCGATTGCAGTTGGTTCAAACTTACGTGAAAGATGAGTGATCGCTTCGGTGACGTGTATGTGTGCGTTACCCGGTAGATGAGTCTCCCGTACGGTTTCCTTCGTGGCTCCGCCGTGTTCACCGCCAGCCCGCTGTCTGTCCCCGCCTAGTCAGTCCGCCTCGTGACGCATCTGGTGGTTGCCGTGTTGTGGGCCTTCATAGCGGTGCTGTTGTGCCTGGTGCCAGTGGTGTTGCTGCTGGTACTGGTCCGGCTCGCGGTTCTGGTTCTGCTGCCATTGCTGCTGGCCGCCCTGCCGCGGCTGCCACTGGCCGCTCTGCTGCTGGTACTGGTACTGCTGGCCGCCCTGCTGCTGGCCGCCCTGCCGCGGCTGCCACTGGCCGCTCTGCTGCTGGTACTGGTACTGCTGGCCGCCCTGCTGCTGGCCGCCCTGCCGCCGCCTGCGACAGTCTCTTGCCCTGTGGCCAACTTTTCCACAGTTCCAGCATGTCCACGTTCCGTTGTTTTTCTCCCATCCCTTTTTGTCCTTTTTGGAAATGTCATTGGGGTTTACGGAGTTAGGGGTTTGGACCGACAGCAGTGTAGCCTGGCTTTTCAATGTTTCCAAACAAAAAATTGCATGTTTCGCGTGCATAAGTAATTCCTTTATCTGTGGTCCGTCATCAAATGCGACATACGAGTCCCGCACCTTTAAAGCCACCTCTGGTAAAAGTCCTTCGACAAATCTGGAGCATAAATAACCGTTGTAAACGGGATTGTCCTTCTCCTCCCCGTCCGTTGCAGCTGGGAGCTTCGGGGGTACACCAGAGTGCTCATTGAACACAGACAGCAGGCGGCTATAGTACTCCTCGACCCTTTCGCCTTTTTCCTGCTTGCATTTAGACAGGATGGTTAGGTCGTATTTGCGTGGGAAAACTGCTGCTAGCCCGTCACACATTTTCTTTATGGCAGTCAAATATGCTCCGGAGTCTGACTCCACAATGTCTTTAGCCCGTAGTCCTGGCTCTGGCAAATATGGCTTGAATTTCCCAAAGTCCGCAGGCGACATCTTGTAAACGAGAACCCGAGCGCACTCCGCTCCTGAGGGCTTGTATTCGCGACAGAAAGCGAGCAGGTCTTCGCAGAATTTAGAGCAGTTTGTCTCTGGCCGTGTAGATAGCAGTTGTGAAGCGGATAGAAACTCGCTCGGCCCCCAGGGTCTGAAAACCAGCGCCGGTCCTTCTCGGCCCACCATCTCTATCATGGGGAAAGTGGCGGTGAAGTGATTTGTGGGCCTCGGTTCCCGCCGGAGCGTTGCCCTGCTCCATCGCGGCTCTGCTTCTGGTGCTTCTTCTTCTGCTGCCGACAGCGCGGGGGCCACTTCCTGTGGGGCGTCAGCAGATGCGAGAGGCTTTGGGAGGCACTGACGTGGTTGGCTCTGGCGCGGCGGTGTTTCGGGAGGACAGGGGCCGGTTTCACACAGCGGGGCCACGGAGGAAAGCGTAGACAAATCTGGGTAGAGGGAGAGAGAGGGGACAACAGTAGTCTGTACATTTTTTAAAACAGCGCTCTGCTTGGGCGCGTACTTAGCATGGAGTTCTGCTCCTTCTGTGAATGGGTTAGTAGGTGAGAAGGGGCGGTATGGTGGGGGGTGTGGGGGTGTGTGTGTGTGTGTTGCTGCCTGTGTGCCTGCCCGTGCGTCCCCCCCTTCCGTGGAAGGTGGAGCAGCTATGGCTTTATTGGTCTTTTTGCGGTCCCGTTCTGTAGCTAAATCCTCCCACATGGCAAGACAGGTCTGGTGTTTCAGTATAGCCCTAACATCTTCTGCTGTAATTTTCTTAAAACCAAGTATTTTTTTCCTTTTCTTCTTCTAAATTATCACGCAAAATGCGTAATTGATTTAGAGACATGCTCCCTCCGTCGGGAAAACCGAATGAACTACACCATATAGGCAAGCATTCATTAGCTTTAGCTCCGAATCGTTTTTCCATAGCCATAGTAACGGGGGACGTCAACATTCCCCGCGGCGTGGCATCTCTAGATTGATTTTTCCCCATTTTCACGTATGGAACAATGGACCTAACCCGTGTAGTCTCTTCCCTGCTCTGTACTCGCTTTGGAGCGGTTCGTTCCCCCCTCGCTGGTTCAACCAACGAGCGCGCGTTCTTAGAACAAACCGGGCCTGGCTGAAGGCACTCAGAGAAATTTTCAGGGTCGCTTACAGAGCGATTTACTACCACGCAGCCGCTAGTTTCAATCTAGAACACAATACAAATCCCGCACACAGACTATGCTGTGGCAATGAATGAAATACCCCAAAAATACGTAAATAAACAAATCCCCGTGTCGACTTAAGGGCTGCCCTGGGCTCGTTACGCAGATGAAAAGACAAAAACTCACCAGATTAGGTTCTTTTATGGTCCTGTAGTCGAATAGTTTTTCCAGCGCGAGCCGAGCCGTGTCCCTCCTGCTTCTCGTCAAACACTAAGTGAGGTAGGAGGCTGGTCCTTTGTCCCAGGTTTGGCCAAAACAACACGAGTCGTCTCCACGCCGAAAAAAAAAATCCAACAAGAACGTGTCAGCAACGCCAAATTGTTAAGGAAGTTTCTACCCAATGAAGGAGAAAACTCAAAAGGTCTTTGTCTTATCAAAAGCGTAAGTTTATTATATACACACGTGTGGGAGAGTCAGCACATACAGACACGAAGGCAGCATGTACTAGCTCTGAAGCAGAGCTCCGAGTTTCCTGTATACAGACACACACGAAAGACAGTCCCGCCCAACAACAGAATGGGAGGGGGGCCACCGGTGAGGAGGCGCCTGGGGAGGCGCCTGTCTGGGGATGTAGGTGCGAACAGACAGACAATGGTAGAAAATGCAGGTCATACAGATGCAGACGCGAAAGACACAAGGGTGTGACGAGAAGCAGGATGTAGAAAATGCACACATACAGACCGATAGATATGCAAGAGGCGAAAGGGGGGCGAGAGTGAGACAGTGATTTACGCCATTGTCTGTAGGTGTCGGGGGGCCCGGTTCCTTCCTGAAGCAGGGACATATGAATAGAACCAGGCAGAGTTGCTCCTTCCTGGAGCAGGGAGATATGAATACTAGAGCGGCTGGTTTTATGTAATTACCTGTCTCTCCTCCTCTTCTTATTATTATGGTATATTTTCATCATTTGAACAGACTTTGTAAAATTTAAATTCCCAAGGCATCATCTTTTCCAAATCCGGAACTTGCCGTTTTCCTCATTTTACAAACTGCCCGTTAATGGTTGTATTTCAGTTTTGTATAGGTCAATGTTTTCAACCACGTCTACAACTCTCAATGCGATCAAAAATCAGTGGGAAGATAGCCTTGATCTTGGCATAACTGCACAGTAGTGGAATTCAAGCCCTTTCTCGTGTCCACTTATCATCCATTCTGTGCCCGGCACAGACTTATTCAATGCAATTGGTAGTACTTTCAGGTACACTATCCGCTAGATTGGCCCACATTTATCCACTTGCCAGCGATGATCCTGTCTCTCCTCCTCTTCTCTCTATTCTCTCTCCTCCTCCTGTCTCTTCTCCTCTTCTCTCTATTCTCTCTCCTCTTCTCTCTGTATCACAAAATGTATCTCACAGTTGAATGAGTATAGATAAGTTAGTGACCGCCCTATACACACTGAAAAGACTATTAGCTAATCACAAAAGTACAACTGTTGCTAAATATGAAAGAATGAAAGAAGGTCTGAGAGTTTAGCGTTTGCTGATTAGCTTTGGATAAATGGTTAAATGAGCACGAGTACATTTACGACCCTGTCACATGTAGATGAAGGCTGCCGTGAAAGGTACTTTGACTTTTTATGGTTTTGTGAGAGAGGCCCACAGCTCCCAGGCTCTGATCACACCTGCAGATCGCTCCCCCTGCGACTTGGGCAGTCCTGGTTTAGACCCGGTTTAGTCCTAGACATGGTTCGGTCATGGCTGGCTCCTGGTTGAGTCCTGGTCAAGTCCTATGTAATCAATCCCAAGTCTAAACTAGTTCCTCGCTCCCAAAATGGTTCAGTTCAATCACTAGTTTTCACACAATCACATCTGTAGATCATATTTTTCAGTCAGAAAAGTAAAAAAATATATATAGGACCACCCCCAACGAGTCAAATACCGACTTGCAGAGCTTCTCTTCTTAAAGCGGGCGAAAGATAAAATGTTTTCTGATGAAGATGAAGCCAGTGTGTTGCGGTTTTGATTTGTTCACAACATTTCAAGACCTAAACAACACGGATTACTTAAGGAAATTAAATTGTAGCTACCCCGGCTTTAATGTCGTGTTTGGCCTGGTTAAGCCCTTGTTTTAGTCCTGGCTAAGTCCTTGTCTTTTGTCTCTTGTTTTCAGTCCAGGTAAAAAAAGAAGTCCCAGATTATCCCTGATATCCTGTCTGTCCTATTGCCCAGCCCTGGTCTCACTAAAGGTAGATTTCTCTATTGGTGACTTGTTGCTTGCCTATTTAGTGAAATCTGGTGCATACTTCCACCTCCACCCTCCTCTCCTCTCCCCTCCACCCTCCTCCTCCCTCACCTTCAGCCTCTTTTGAAGTCGGAGGAAGTGTTTCGGCTCTTGTTCGTGTTACTCGCAGGGAGGGCCGGGGAAAAAACACAAACAAAACGCACTTTGTGATCCAACATGGCCGCCACCTCTCCAGTCGCCTGGTCCCTGGGCTGCTTCCACCTCACCGCATTCTTCATTGTTGAGTGCATGAGATGAGATAAGCGTGTGCTGTAAAAAGGCGCAGTGGACTAAATACCAGCTGCTGCGATTCTAAAAAGCTTTGGGGTTGATTGGTTTTATCGCAAGGCTGTTTTACTTACACAAAAACAGAGAGTGGGAGTTGAAGGTATTTTTCTGAAAAGTTGGCTACACTTTGGACTTGTTTGACGCCTGGAGATCTGCTTGAAATATCCCCACAGTGAAGCGTTAAGAGCCTTTCGCCAAGAGTTCAATTCAATGCATTTATGTATAGCCCTAAATCACAATAGCAGTTATCTCAGAGGACTTTATAAAGTTGTCGATTCGCCGACACAGATAATTGGACCATCAGGGGCAGAGACCATAAATATCAGGGTTCAAATAAAGGGAAACTTTTTGTGTTATGGCTAGTGTGCTGAAAAAATGTACATACTTTTTTGTTTTTACTTGTCTGGTTTATACATCTATTTTTGGTTATATAATTACGTTTTTTAATTAATAACCAATATAATGTTCATAAATGTTGTATATGTTTTCAAATGTCACCTTTATCAACAACAAACATTGTATTGAACCGTATAAAAGAGACAAAAACAAGACAAATTGTTGGTACATATGGAGTTATCTAAAAAAATTACTAAAGCCAAAATATTGTACTATTCAAGATAATTCTGGATATTATTTAAATCCTGCAGTGTGAACTCAAGGCTTATTTCTACCACTTATAACTGGTGTTTCATGTGTTTTGTGGCCTTTCTCCGGTCGCTGTTTGCAGTGTTTTATCAGCGTGCTGCAGAGGACAGAGGTGTGAACAGGAAGGCTCTGTCTGCTCTTTATAGATCCTGTTTTAAATGACAACACTTCAAAAGGTCTGAAGCGGCTGGGCCTGGTCTAGTCCTGGTTTAGTCCCCGCTTTAGTCCCTGTATTACTCCATGTATTACTCCTTTAGTCCCCGCTTTAGTCCCTGATTAAGTCCCTGCTTTATTCCTGGATAAGTCCTAGTCCTGCTTTAGTCCTGCTTTAGTCCTGCTTTAGTCCCTGCTTAAGTCCTTGAGTCCGGGCATTAGTCCTGCTTTAATCCCCGCTTTAGTCCTGCTTTAGTCCCTGCTTAAGTCCTTGAGTCCGGGCATTAGTCCTGCTTTAATCCCTGCTTTAGTCCTGCTTTAGTCCCTGCTTAAGTCCTTGAGTCCGGGCATTAGTCCTGCTTTAAGTCCTGCTTTAGTCCTTGCTTAAATCCTTGAGTCCTGCTTTAGTCCTGCTCTAGTCCTGCTCTAGTCCTGCTCTAGCCCTGCTCTAGTCCTGCTCTAGTCCTGCTCTAGCCTTGCTCTAGTCCTGCTCTAGTCCTGCTCTAGCCTTGCTCTAGTCCTGCTCTAGCCCTGCCCTAGTCCTGCTCTAGTCCTGCTCTAGTCCTGCTCTAGCCCTGCTCTAGCCCTGCTCTAGCCCTGCTCTAGTCCTGCTCTAGCCTTGCTCTAGTCCTGCTCTAGTCCTGCTCTAGCCCTGCTCTAGTCCTGCTCTAGCCCTGCTCTAGCCATGCTCTAGTCCTGCTCTAGCCCTGATCTAGTCCTGCTCTAGCCTTGCTCTAGTCCTGCTCTAGTCCTGCTCTAGTCCTGCTCTAGTCCTGCTCTAGTCCTGCTCTAGCCCTGCTCTAGTCCTGCTCTAGTCCTGCTTTAGCCCTGCTCTAGCCCTGATCTAGTCCTGCTCTAGTCCTGCTCTAGCCCTGCTCTAGTCCTGCTCTAGTCCTGCTTTAGCCCTGCTCTAGCCATGCTCTAGTCCTGCTCTAGCCCTGATCTAGTCCTGCTCTAGTCCTGCTCTAGCCCTGCTCTAGTCCTGCTCTAGTCCTGCTTTAGTCCTTGTTTTAGTCCTGCTTTAGTCCTGTTTGAGACCTAATTAAATCCTGATTATGCACTGCTTTAGTGCCTGCTTAAATCTCAGGATTTGTTGGGACAGGGGGTGTATCTGTCCCACAATGAAGACATTCAAGTGTTGCAGTGCACAGTTCAAGAACAGTAGGGAAAATATGAAATAAGTTAAAACAAGTCCATATTTATGTCCATACATAGGGACAGAATGGCAGATATTGTGACTTCAATGAGTTGTTGGACACACAAAGCATTTCTCATAATACTAACAAGTTCATTGCACAGGTTTAAGTGTGTCCTGTTCATGTAAAAATGTGATACAATAAAGTGATTTACTGATTCCAGGAGCACCTTTTGCTAATCCACATAATATTAAACAAACTGGTTCTACCGCTGTTCAAACATCAGCATGTCACGGAGAGGATATTTGCATAAAGAGAAAATGAGCCTGAAGCTATGAGAGAAACGCACTCACACAAGACCCAGACCTGCTCCACTCAAACACACACTGTATATTTAGACAGTCGTAAATATCAACCCTTTAATGTTCACTCCTTGAAGAAAGCAATGTACATTTTTCTTTTCTAAGATGTAGGAGCACGGACAACACACATGATTTGTTTTGAAGGTTGTTTTAACTCCTAGTTTTTTAATTATAGATAGTTAGATAGATATTTGTTTGATATTTTTTTGTTGGAGAAATCCAGTTGTCCAGTAGCAGAAAAAAAATAAAATAAAATAGAGATCATTCAGAAAAGCTAACAATAGTAATCAGCAACAGCCCTTCAGGTCACAGTAGCAGAGGTGGAGTAGCCTCTGGGTGGAGCAGGACGGGTCTCAGCAGCAGAGGTGGAGTAGCCTCTGGGTGGAGCAGGACGGGTCACAGCAGCAGAGGTGGAGTAGTCTCTGGGTGGAGCAGGACGGGTCACAGTAGCAGAGGTGGAGTAGCCTCTGGGTGGAGCAGGACGGGTCTCAGCAGCAGAGGTGGAGTAGCCTCTGGGTGGAGCAGGACGGGTCACAGCAGCAGAGGTGGAGTAGTCTTTGTGTGGAGCAGGACGGGTCACAGCAGCAGAGGTGGAGTAGCCTCTGGGTGGAGCAGGACGGGTCACAGCAGCAGAGGTGGAGTAGTCTCTGGGTGGAGCAGGACGGGTCACAGCAGCAGAGGTGGAGTATAGCCTCTGAGTGGAGCAGGACGGGTCACAGCAGCAGAGGTGGAGCAGCCTCTGGGTGGAGCAGGACGGGTCACAGCAGCAGAGGTGGAGTAGCCTCTGGGTGGAGCAGGACGGGTCACAGCAGCAGAGGTGGAGTAGCCTCTGGGTGGAGCAGGACGGGTCACAGCAGCAGAGGTGGAGTAGCCTCTGGGTGGAGCAGGACCGGTCACAGCAGCAGAGATGGAGTAGCCTCTGGGTGGAGCAGGACCGGTCACAGCAGCAGAGGTGGAGTAGCCTCTGGGTGGAGCAGGACGGGTCACATGGTGGAGTAGCCGCTTGGTTTGGAGCAATTATAGGCCTTTACCAAATATTTGAGATGCAGTTTGATGAAGTGAGGTAGATTTCAATTCCAAGCTTCAAGATCAATAGTGACTCAAAAAATGATCCACCGATTGGTCGAGGAAACCAGTAAAAGGGCTAAAAGTCTGTTGTTTTTCTACCTCTACCATATTTGCAGTAAACTACCACTACTGCCTGTGTTAATGTAGCCATGTTGAGTTGCTTGGAATATTCCACAGTCTGGCTTTCAACTTTTCTATTTGTTTACATCCATTTTCAACACCTAGAAAAGAATATTGTCTTAATCATCTCAAACATAGATCTGAAATATCCCGTGTCAATTTTTCTTCTGTCTTTAAGGAATATAGATAATAACTAAACTCGGATCTCGAAGTAGTCGCTGAAGTTAGCATTAGCGCCACCAGCTAGATATGTTTATTACCACACAGGGGAATATTCTGGGTATTACCTTAACATGAAGAAAACTGAGCATTTTCAAGGTTCAAGGTTCAATCGTAACATGTGTGAGATTTCATAACACTTTTAAGCAACTTTTGTTAAAGTTAAACTCATCATTCTATCAATGTGCAGAAGCCAGTACTTTTCCCTTGTTTTGTCTATCTGAAGGCCAAGCTACATGGCACTGTGGCAGCTGCTGATTGGAGGTCTCCATGCCTCCGCTCTGTATAATACACTTGCATTCTGTGTTCGTGTTGTTTGTGCCGTCTCTACCATCGACAATAAAACATGTCTTCTGTCTGAATTAAAGACACGATCCCAGACATGTCATCTTCTTCACATGCAAGACACTCCCAACATCCGGACAATCAGTTCATCTGCGCAATTTCCACCCAAGAATATGCCATAATATTGCACAGACCCTATTGCACTAGACATGAATGCTAAGATACAAATCAACATACCAAGAAAGATGAAGGATTGCAGTTAAAAACGGTGAACACACAATAAACGATGAGCTAAGTACATTGTCCAAAGTCATATAAACACACACTTCTTCTAAAAACGCCGACATCTAAACTCTATACCGTTATAGCAAATGATTCCAGAAGATATCCTTACTGCTGAGTCAGATCAAAACTCCAAACATAATCCAATACCTTTAAATGTGAAATCTAAAATGCCCCAAAAAGATTCCCCGGTGAGCTAAGAAGTCATGGTTCTTGGTGTCAGTGATCAGTGGAGTGTGTTAGATCCACAATGGAAGATTCAAACCAGCTATCATCTACTGCAGCCATTCCCAAACTCAGTAACACCGAGGCCCCCTTAAAAATCTGACGGGTCTGCGTGGCCCCCCAAAATAATAACCAAGAAGACAACATTAAGAATAGGCTCTTCTGGTTATTTTATTTTGGGGAAATAGCCTCTGCTACAAACATTGTAATACAAAAATGATTACAGTGGATTATTCAAGTCAAATAATGAACACAAATATTTTGATATTACAAACAAAACATTATAAATTTAACATTAAATAATTATATTATTTTTTTATTTTTTTTATGACCTCCCGCGGCCCCCCTGCAGTACCCTCGCGGCCCACCAGGGGGCCGCGGACCCCACTTTGGGAGACACTGATCTAGTTTAAGCTCTTTTAATCGCACCAAAGGAGTCGACAAAATGGTGGATCTCAAAATAAACAACAATACTGGCATCGGATATCAGGTCCCTGCGATACCGCTATAGCTCGATCCTGATTGGACCTTTCAATGTGGCGTTTCACACTGGGCCAAAATTCCCACGCTATTCGACCATACAGCGTGTATTAGCAGGGGACTAACTTGAGCTAACTTGAGCATAAGCTAGCTGTAGCCAATTTCCTTATAAGGGCATTTGTCACGACGGGGTTATATTTGAGCGGTAACAAGCATGCTGGCGTTTCCATCCACAGATAAAATCACCCGCTTGGTCAATCCCTATGGCTCATATCTGGATTTACAAAGACAATATTCAAATATAAACACCCGGATCATAAAGAGCCACAAACCACATATTCATAAGCCCAAAACGGTGAGTGTGACACATACAGTTACTGAGACAGGAGAGTTTCAATGTAAGTCAGTAGGAACCTGGGCAAGTTGGAGCAAAACTTTGTCTATGAGTGCTTCCCTATTGAGCTAGCGGGTTAGCATGATCCAAACACTGCATAAAATGATCAAAATTAAGCTTAAAAAAATCTTACTTTGAGCACATTCTGACTGCCTTAAATCAAGATTTTTTCAATTGAACAAGCAAAATGATCTTGTTTTACAACAACACACAAAATATCTCCCTTGGAATGATTAAATAAGTACCAGGAACAAAACAGGGTCCCAAAAACAAACAAAAAACCTCTAAGCTGCTAACAAATAGGACACATTTGGATTCACAGAGATTGAATTGGAAATGAATCTCATTTACTTTTGCCCATGACGAACCAAAACTGAAGTCCATATAGTATCATTACAAAACCTGAGCCTCAGACAAAAGCAGCAATTATCAAGAGACGGGACTTGTTCAACTTCTTTCTGCTTTACGGGGAAAATAAGACAATTTTCTCTGTTATCGCAAAGAAAATGTACATATGAAAGTTATCCGATCACTTGATATAATATGGATGTGGTGATTTCATTTGTTAAAGTTAGTATTGTGAGGAAAAAAACACCACGGTTTAACAAATACTCATGACTATGGCCCAAAGAAAGTAAAAATTCAATGTTATAGAATTTACTGTGACTAATATGTTGTTTTGAAGGGTACGGATTTTGATTTGACAAAGAAAAAAGGCAATTTATCTGTAGTGAGGAAGGAAAAGGAACATGGGAAGTAGCCCTTGGAATAGGACTGAACCTACTATTGTGAAAAAACTGTAAATAAATCGTAAGATGTGTTGATTTTATTCTCTAAAACAGGGGTGTCAAACGTATTTGGGCCGAATAAAAAAAGAAAAAGCTGGTCAGGGGCCAAAAAAATAAGTGGGTTTCGTTAATTAATTTTTTTTGGAATATGAAGGTATCTAAATAAATGCCTCGTTTCACATTAGCTGGATTGGATATTCTATTCTGATTAGAATTAGTCCAGTTTCTGTGGACTGAACCAAAACTGGATCAAATATTGAAGGTATATAGGAAGATTTTATACTTTTGAGTGGATCATCAAGACTATTGCTCCTCCCAATTGTCAATCATTCTGGTGATTCGTGCTCGTCAAATAAGACCAGAGAGAGAAAAAGGGGAGAAGGCGGTTCTTTCCTAAGAAAATTGGGAAATCCTTTATTTCCATGGGATTAATTTAAATGTTATGGTTGTTTTCTTCGTAATGGAAAACATGCCACTGTTGCCTAATACCATTTATGCTGCTATTTCATATAATAATTCAAAATCATCTCAAGGGCCACTGGAAATGGTCTCGCGGGCCGGATCTGGCCCCCGGGCCTCGACTTTGACACATGTGCTCTAAAACTATCATAATCACTATTTGACCCGAATTACAATAACTATTGAATAACCAAATAATATTTACACCACTACACAGTATTTATAGTGACTAATTGTTACTTGTTGGTCTAATTTTTTTCGCAATAAAAGATTTCTGAAAATTACGACCATAATCAAAAACATATGCATAATGTTGGCCTTGGAGAGACGTTCATAAGAATAATATGTCTGTTATAGTTTTAATACCAGAAGAGACAAAGTTTTTGGTTTTATTAGTATTATTTTTATTTCAGTCCATATTTGTATGTGTTTTTATTTGTTTTTTACTTGTCGGTACAGCACTTCCGTAAGCCTGGGCTGTTTAAAAATATGCTTTACAAATAACTATTGATTGATAATGCCGGGTTTGTGATTCTAATCCTAGTATAAAATCTGATCTTTTCCTTCTTCAACACGCACCTGCACCACAAAGATGAATGCAACCGACGAGCGAAAGGGCAAGAAAGTTAATTTTGAGAGAAAAAAAAAGCCATTTGCCCTTTAAAAAAAAAACGCATCACTCTGGGAGCAGCGGGCGTGAAGTCTGGACTAAACTCTGCGGGCAGCCGAGTGTGCTGGATTTAACACTTCAAAACGCCCCGGGACAAAAGACAGGAAGTGCTCGGCTACCTGCAGTCACACAAAGAGCCCCACATGAAAGAAACACAACCCATTCACACACATTCACAAGGGGGGAGTGGGAGGAGGGGGAGAGAGAGTGGGAGGAGGGGAAGAAGAAGAGGGGGGGGGGGGGGGGGGAAAGCACCTTCCAAAAACATGTAAGGAATAAGTTCAAAGTTTTTGCACAATAGTTTGGAACATTTGGATTTAAAGCTGAGGTACTCAACCTTTAAACGGCAAAATTGAACTGTTGGGTGCTAGTTCTCACAAGCATGTATTTATGGCCTCGGTCTCTCAGCTTTGTCAGAGAAAAGTGAAAAAGAAAGGACCATCCCTCACTCAGCCAATCAGGTCTCAGCCCAAACACATCATATAGTGACTCACACGGCTTCTTTTTGCAAAATATAACATGATCACTATCAAAGTTGACAAACAAACAGTGTTTTTTTAAAAGCCATAATGTCATTTCCATAGGACACAGTGAAAGTAAGACAAATTATCCCATAAGTTTTAAACAAAAATCCTTAGTATGTGTAACTTAACCCTGCACCTTTGCATACAGAGCTAATGGACTGTTTTGTCTGCTTTATATTCATATGCCCTACGTTCAGATTTTACAGTGTATGTTACTATTTGCAAATCAGCTGTTGTCACAATACAAGTTTAAGCAAATATTTCCACACATTGGCAACACTCAATAACAATAACAGGCTTCACTTCACCCTAAACTCAATTCAAATGTGTTGGAAAAGTATGGCTAGGTTAGTAAAGTTGTTATAGATTGTTAATGAAGTGGATGACCCAGTGTAACAGATATTTAAGCTTAATCTCAGATACTAATAGTTAAACCAGGATTTCCATTTGAACGCACTCCAAGTTTTTCTTTCTTTCTTTCTTTCTTGTCTCCAGCTCAGGTCTGGTCTGTTGTTACCCGGTGAGCAGGTAAAGGTAAAGGGTTAGTATGTGGCTGTATAACTGATTCAACATTATGTAAAGTCACAAAAGTTTAAACAAAAGTATATATCTCTACAACAAAAGCAAGAAACACAACGCTGCCAAACCACGTAAAGAAACAGCCAACTTCTGCGTCTCTTTGAAGTGGCAGCTGACGCAGGTCTCGCGCAGGGTCTCGCGCAGGGTCTCGCGCCTCCGCTCCCTCCGCGTGGAAACAACTGCACCATTTGCGTCATTTTTTTTTTGCGCTAAACTTTGCTCTCTTACCCTGAGTGTGCATCTGTCCTGGTTGCTCATCTTGTTTCCCGAAGTCGCGGTCCCGAACGCGCAGAGAAACGCCAGGAGAAACGCGCTGAGGAGACGCGACGCCATTCCAGCTCCTTCCTCCTGCCGAGCCTTGGTCCTTCCTTCAGCGGGACTTGGGTCTGACTGAGGCCGAGCGGAGTGCGTGCTTATCGGGGTGACTGGGAGGAGGTGAGGGGGGTGCATGGAGGAGGAGACACAGGAGGAGGGAGGGAGAGTTTCGTTCATTCACAAAAAAAAAACGTAGGGGGAAATAGCAAAGTTTTTAAACATTTTTTTTACGTCTAGGTTTTAAGCTGATATATTTTTATTTTTGTGTATTAATTTTCTTCCTCAGAGAACTCGTCTGTCAAGGATCCAACGAGCACAACTCAAAAACTACATACACACATTCTTCGTTGTTAAAATTGTTTAATTAATGTGTTAATAAATAATAAAAAAGCACACATACACACACATATACATTTCTCCTGTGTGAGATTAATAAAGTACATCTTATCTTATATGCACACACACACACACACACACACACACACACACACACACACAAACAAATCCAGGGCAGCATCAACCAAAATATATATATATAAATCTGTACAAAACAAAAATAGAATCTTTGATAGTGCAACGGTGCATTCAGTGTGTCCCTTCATATAAAGTCCTGGTCGTCTAATTCTCAGATGGAAGAAGTGGTTTTCTTTTAAAAACGATTTTATAGAAATGTATCAATGGGGTTCAATTATGTGACATTGTCCCCTTTTTTCTCCCACTGTTAGTGTCTAACAAGAACTGTGATGATGATCCAGGACACAAACATTCTACATGGATGGACATTTATCAACATTCATGGACATTGGTCTCCTTATGGACCAATTCAGATTCAGATTATTTGCCATTTGTAGTAAAAAAAAAAAACACATTGGAATACATTAGCAAAAAGTCTCCAGTGTGCACAGACAAATACAGACATAAAACAACATTAAAAGACAAGGTTAGGGTTGTCTTTGTGTCCTTTGGCAAGACACTTCACACACATTGCCCATGAATGAGAGGTGTGTGCATGAATGGTTGTGTTTTTCTGTGTCTTAACTGTTGATTCTCTGATCTGTGTTGGTGATTTCAATGGTTTTGTTAAGGCGTCTGAGATGATACTGTTGTGATTTAGGGCTATACAAGAATAGATTGTATTGTGTTTTTCTGATGATTCGACTTTAAAGCAAAATGTTCTATTTGTCAACCACTCAATTGTACAGTGTGCAAACTGAATTGATTCAAAAGGGGTACTTAAGAGGGAGGGTCTGGAGCATTGTTTTTCCGAGCATGGAGATGTTAATGTGGCCGTTAGAGCAGACTGCACCTCAGCTGGACGAGAACGGATGGTGTCTATAGAGGAGAAGAGACACGTGACTTCTGTTAATACACATCTGTTGGACTTGGATCGAGTTAGGGCTGGGCAATAAATCGAATTTTGGCAATTAATCGGCTTTTGAAAAAATCAAATTCGTGAAAAATATGAAAATCGTGAAATCGAATGAGGCATATTGTGAGAGTTCCAGCAGCACATCAATTATACTTGCGATATCAGCACAGTCTGTACTAGACTTTAATATTATGTATTGGGGGAAACAAATTAAAAATAGTTTTGAAACTTAAATATTGAGCGGCAAAATAAAAAATATTTTAAGGGCAAAGTCTGTCTTGAGTGACTTTAATGAAAATCGATTTAAAATCGACATCGTCCAAAGCAGGAAATAAAATCGAGATTTTAGTTTTTTGCCATATCGCCCAGCCCTAGATCGAGTCATGACACAGTGAAAGTCTGTCTCAGAGCTCTCATGTTTCTGATCAACCCAGCTCTCCCTTTACTCATCTTTACACAAAACGTGAAGTCAAAAGGTTTGTGACACATTTGAAGCCAGATAGATGGATTTGGACATGTATCTGCATTAGAATCAGGCCCATAAACAAGATTACACATGACAGTATTTGTGTAATAATAAGTGTAGGGCACTATTGGACCTGGTTCACTCTGGACAAATGATTACAATAAGTTATCACGATCACATTTTCAGTCTTCCTTTCCCCTCGCATGGAGATGTTAATGGGGTCGTTAGAGCTAACTGCGGCCGAACAACTGTCTTCCTGAAAATGTGAGACAACAGTTTCTATTCTGAAGATTTTCAAATTGAATGTTGTTCAATTGAAATGGCTTTGTTTGATTTGAATGTTTCTTGTTTTGCAAAGCCCTCTTGAATTTCCCAGTGTAAGATTTGTGCCCTACAAATACACTTTCCCTGCTTAATTAGTAATAAGCAATTATTAATTACAATAAAATATTTGTTGATTTGAAATACTAATTGCTAGTTGTGTGGACAACCCCCCACAGTGGGGCCTGAGACCCCACATTGGGAAGCACAGATCCAGGGAATGGTTCTCTTGAGGAAAAAGAGGACCAGAAGACATCCTTTTCGTTTCCTCCACAGTCATGTAACGACTTTAAAGATACCGAGGGCTACAGGAGAATCAGAATTATTTCATTTCCCTTGTAAGTAACAGGAAGTCACAAACTTGGTATATGTTGCCAACAATAAATATATAGATATATTTTTATGATATATACAAAGAAGTGATGTGTGAGTTTCAGCCATTCTGGTAACAAGAATTGGAATTAGAGTTATTTCTAAAGTAATTATTATTAGTTAGTTCTTAGATATTATGTAAATTGCACAATAAATCCTTTGTGCATTTTAAAACTTTTTTGTTGTTGAGAATTCTCAGGGGAAATTACTTGGGTGTTCATTTCACACTGAACTGGACTGGACTTTTATTATCTTACTAAATATTCTATTATCTAATAGATCCTGTTTGATGTGTGCAATCTGAGTGCTATTATTTCCTTCCTTGCTGTAATGTGAGCAACAATGACATCGGACTTTCCCCACTGTGGGACTAATAAAGGCTTATCAACCTGTAGCTGTTTTTTGCGGAATGGAATGTTTGATGTTGGAAAAATAAAATACATTCAACACCTCCACCTGGTGGTTGAGATGAAGAATTACAGAATGGGATATATATTTTGTTATATTAATCTATACATGTTTATCCATATGTTTTGTACTTTTATTTTCTAAAACATGAGATGCCAAAGAAATAGTCCCATAGTCACGTGTAACTGACAAAAAAGCATATTATTGCTTATTTATTCTTGATTACCCGAAGAGCAACAGTTTACCTTTGGTGGAAACTACTTCTGTGCCGACGCCATTTTGGTTCTTCACTGTTGTTTTTGCGAATGGAAAGGCAGTACCATTCAGAGCCAACATGGCGCATTATCTCTTTAAACTAACATCCAATCAGCTTGAGCGAAATTCATCCTCCAACCAATCAGAACCCGGTTTGGGGGTGGGAGGTCCTCAGCGGGTGGGTCTGTTTTGGGTGTTGTGATTTCGTGGGAGTTGTCGGGTGCTATTTTCCTAATATTTTGCCTGTAATTCAGCGTAAGTAGCGAGCCCCAGCCGCTGCCATGCCCGGGATAGAGAAGCTGCCGATCGAGGAGACCCTGGAGGACAGCCCGCAGGTCGGTGAACTGGGGTGAAGTGGAAGCTAGCCCTCTATGGTCTTTGTAGCCGCAGAGCTAACAGCTAACACCTCTGTCTGCAGCTGATGTCAGATTACGTGTTTACATTCTTGTGCAAAAGTTTTAAACCAGATCATCCAAAGATTAGGCTGATATATGTGCATTAAACCTGTGGCATTAATAACAAAAACTCCACAACTAGCCTGGGAGTTCCTTAGCCTCTTGCTAGCAGTCCACTTCACTCAAGCTAACAACTGTGGCAACTGAGACTGACGTGAATACAATTGTTGTGCAATTCATACACTAAAGCTGGGGTACCTGACGTTCAAACTATAAACAAATTCTATGTCATAAATAATATACACGTAGATAGTTCTTGGTTCTGTACCTAATTTGAAGAATGTATGTTGATTTATTTTTTTATTTTTTGCATGCCATATTCTAATTTGTTTTAACATGTTTGCTAACTACAAACTGAATTGATTCAAATTCGACAGTAGCTCAGTTGGTAGAGCATTGGCCTTCAGGCCTGAAGGTCGGGGGTTCAATTCCCACCTCTACACCTTCTCCACCGACTCCCACTGATGACTGCTGTCCTTGGGCAAGACACTTAACCCCACTTTGCCCAAAGCCCCCACTGAAAGATCAAGGCTATGCTCACACTCAGAGAGCAGCCGTCCTCCTGTGGACTCACCACCTGCAGAGGGTCAGTGAGGGGCTGGTGCTATGAGACTTGACCCAGAAATGGATTAAAGGGTAGAAAATGGATGGATGGATGGATGGATGCTAACTAATTCTTGAAGAAATGTATGTTGATATACTTTATATATTTTTTATGCATGCCTTATAGTAATCTGTTGTAACATGTTTGCACCTAAAGTCAAAGCAATGTCCTTGTTTGTGATAAAATAATTCTTGATTCTAGTTTTCACATGCATGTATGTTTGGGCTCTGTCTCACACGAGGACCACGCCAGCCAATCAGATCTCAGCCCAAAGCGTCAAATATTTATTCCCAGGGCTCTTTCTCATTAGTTTGCAAATAGTTATGTGTTCCAAAAAGATGAAGACGAAATGTAGTGGTTTGATTTGTTCCTTTTACTTTTACAAGATTATTTATGGGAAAATAGAGTTCGGTACCCCAGCTTTAAGAAGAAATCTGCTTTTATAGACGCAACCAGTTCAATGGGTGTGGCTGACACAGTTTGGTGATAATGACACAATATTTAGGACACTGGTGAGGCGATCATATTTCTAGAACAAAACACACACAAATCAGTGATTCAAAGCTGCAAAGGGAAATTGAATTGTTTAAAGTTGCTACAAGGAGGGTCACATGCTTGAGATAAAATAAAAAAATGTAAAATGCCAACTAAAAAACAAAACAATAACACTAATACAATGCAAAGGAGCACACAATTTGTCTATGTTTTCAAAAGGGCATCTTTCTTCCTTCCTCACAACATCCTGTATTACACTCTCTCAGAACTATTTCACGAGTTTCAGATTACATTACACTCGAGGTAAGAAGGAGACGAGACATTTTAGCCTCGAGAATTAGTTCAAAGCTTTTTAAAATGCAGCCAACACCTCGATGTTTTTGTGGAAATGTCACGAACATTTATTGTGACGACAAGCTTCCGATATTGTTTGTTTTACAGTATTTTATGTTTTTAGTATTTAAAAAAACAAACATTTATTCAGGGTTTATTCAGGGTTAAATTAAGATCAATTCCATCTGTGATTAAAAAAATAAAAATCTCAAATGCTCCAAATAATCTCTCTAATAATTATATTCTGTCAATGTTGAGTCTACAAAAGTTCATTTATATCTTGTGGAGCCACCTGCATGTGAAAGCCAGATCCGTCAGACCTCTGAAGCTAGGCAGGGCAAGGCCTTGTTAGTACTGTGATGGGAGACCTCTGGGAACACCAGGTACCACAGTTTGGTAAAGTACCAAACTGTCTTTGTGTCCTTTGGCAAGACACTTCACGCACATTGCCCATGAATGAGTCTGGTGTGTGAATGAATGGTTGGCTCACCTCTGTCAGTGACTTACCTCTGTATTATTTCCTTCTTTGCTGTAATGTGCGCAACAATGACATCGAACTTTCCCCACTGTGGAACTAATAAAGGCTTATCAACCTGTGGCTGTTTTTTGCGGAATGGAATGTTTGATGTTGGAAAAATAAAATACATTCAACACCTCCACCTGGTGGTTGAGATGAAGAATTACAGAATGGGATATATATTTTGTTATATTAATCTATACATGTTTATCCATATGTTTTGTACTTTTATTTTCTAAAACATGAGATGCCAAAGAAATAGTCCCATAGTCACGTGTAACTGACAAAAAAGCATATTATTGCTTATTTATTCTTGATTACCCGAAGAGCAACAGTTTACCTTTGGTGGAAACTACTTCTGTGCCGACGCCATTTTGGTTCTTCACTGTTGTTTTTGCGAATGGAAAGGCAGTTCCGTTCCGAGCCAACATGGCGCATTATCTCTTTAAACTAACATCCAATCAGCTTGAGCGAAATTCATCCTCCAACCAATGAATGAATGGTTGGCTCACCTCTGTCAGTGAGCCCCAGGGAAGCTATGGCTAAAGTGCCTTCAAGTGTCCAAAAAAGCGCTGTATAAAACCATTTTTGATATTATACTGTATAAAAAAAATAGCACAGATACATTTAAATCTATCCTGTGATGTAGTGACTCATCCTTCAGTGCATTTTGTGTCATGAAGTTTATGTTTTTACTTGGTGAAGCAGTGCCCGAGTCAGTAGCTCACATCAAGCAGTGTCACAGGTTTGATTCCGTGTCGGCTTGGGCCATTCTGTGTGAAGTTTGCATGTTCTCCGGGTGGGTTTTCTGCAGGCACCAAACATACTCTGTAGGTTAAACCCTCCCACTCTGGCAGTCCTGACAGAGAGAGAGGGCGACCACTGCTCCTGACATTGGAGGACGGGTCAAATGCAGAGGACAGACCCGCACACGTTTTGCTCAACCTTGTGTGTTTTTCTGTGGTTTCAGACCCGTTCTCTGCTTGGTGTTTTCGAGGAGGACACTGCCGCCATCTCCAACTACTGCGCTCAGCTTTACCAGGCCATGCACCGGATCTACGACGCACAGGTGCCCGCCATAAACCTCACCCCATAACAGAGAGGGAATACTGTTGTTTCTTCACTAAAATCATAAACATAACATTTCACATTATACTCGTAAGAACCACAGAGAGAAAAAATAGTTGTATAGCATTCATATTCCGTCAATGTAAGCCCCGGTGATACAGCCTGAGTCCTGGATTTAAAGCCTAAGGGGGGTCGAGGGCCTCCCAGAGTTTTCTTGCTTTTTCCCCACTGTAAAAATACAAGGTTATACAGTATTATGGTATATTTACATGTGTTCTCTCTTGTCTTAATTATTGCATAGATTTTTATTAAGACTGCAAAAAGTAGGAGTAGCTCTCTGCCTCGTCTGTTGTATAAAAGTAGCCCTCAGATTGAAAAAGGTTGGAGATCCCTGGTCTAAGGACAGGGGTGAGGATCCAGGACTTTTAACAACATTTATGGAAGTTAGTTATCCACCCCTTATGGACCAATGGCTCAATGTGTGTTTTTTTTATTGTTGCATAGTCCTTCGACATTACTGCTGTTTTCATTTAGGGCTAGACAAAAACAAATTGAACTGAATTGAAGATCGTAAACGTAACATTTCAAAGTACATTTGTAAGAACCGCGGAGAGAAAAATGAGTTGCTACAAATATATGTAATAAAAGTTGACACATGCTATAAGTCTGTTCTGAGCGTTTTTACATGTTTCAGAATGAGCTCAGCGCGGCGACTCACCTGACGTCCAGACTGCTCAAAGAGTACGACAAACAGGTGATGGTTGTTAATGTAGTTAAAGAGAACATCTCATGGAGCTGCCGTTTCACTCACTGTGTCATGTTCAGCGTTTTCCTCTAGGAGGCGACGACGAGGTGATGAGCTCCACTCTGCAACAGTTTGCTAAAGTCATTGACGAGGTAAGGACAGGCTTTTTTTGTTTGGTATTAAAGGGGACATATCATGAAAAATCCACTTTTTGTGCCTTAAATGCCTTATATTGTGAAGTTGGAGCCTCTAGAAGTGCAAAAAAGTTGAAATCAGTCTCTTCATGGGTTGCAGAGAACACTTCATTTTCTGTTTAGGTAAGATTTTTCAACCCGTTCTGATTTTGCCATTCTCTATTACGTGTTTAGAATTATTACGTCACAGTATTTGCAGCGAGACTGCTATATAAGGGCATGGGCGTCTAACAAAACACTTCGGCCCAGCCCTCCTCTACTGTGCATCACTTCGAATTTGTAGTCCAAGCTCAAGGATGCCAGTGAACAGGGCTGGACTGGCCATCGGGCGTACCGGGTAATGCCCAAAGGGCCGATGCCCATATTTGGGCCGGTCTGTCTGCCTCATACAAAACACATGTTTATGAGAAGTGTAAATCCGTTGAGAATGGTCAAAAGCGCCTCATTTGCATTTAAAGAGACAGCACCAAAACAGGTTGCTCTCAGACGCACCTCAGAACAGGTGTAGAAGAAAGGCCCGTGGAGCTACAAATAATGAGACTCAGACCCAGGCATTGCAGTTACGCTTTATATAGGCCACAAATGAATGATTTAGATGTAAAAATCAATTATTTGAAAACACGATATGTCCACTTTAAAGGAACCGTATGTAGTCGTCTGATAAAGTCAATACAGTTACATTATGAGGTGTGTTGCCAGAATCTTGCTGCTAGACAAGATAAATCAAGTACAGTAGCTCAGTTGGTAGAGCATAGGCCTTTGGGCCTGAAGGTTGTGGGTTTGAGCCCACTGTAAGACCTACTTCACGACTCCCTCTGATATCTGCTGCCGTTGTGTCCTTGGGCAAGGCACTTGCCCAAAGCCCCCGCTGAAAGATCTCAGCTCCTGTGGACTCAGCACCTGCAGGAGGATCAGTGAGGGGCTGGTGCTGTGTGTACTGGGTGCAGCTTTAACTGCCACCCCCCTGACCCAGAAATGGATTAAGGGGAAGAAAATGGATGGATGGATGGATTTATACGTCACATTTTGCATAAATAGTATCACTCAAGGTTGTGCAAAAAGTCAGGAAGTGTGCAAACATGTTAAAAGGTTAAAAATATTGTCTCTTTTGTGCTAAATATGAACAATAACAATTAAAAGTGGCTACAGATGTTTTTCAATCTGAGTGCAGGTCATTAAAGTGACTTATTGTACAGTCTGACAGCGGTGGGGATGAAGTTCTTTGTTATCTGCTTTCATTCAAAATTAAGTGTGGTGCTATTTTTGGTTTGTGATTTTTTTTATTTTTTTTTTATTGAGCCAAAACCAGCTACATTTCACTTACCTGGCAACCTCTGATTTGGATGATAAGCTTGAAAAACATATAGATGAATATTATGGACCTCATATCTGTAGTATATTTAATTAAGGATAACTTCTTGTGCATGTGACCTCTTATCTGGGGACATAAAAAAAAGATCTAATATAAAATTTAGGTACTTTAAATTGTTTTTTCTCCTTTTTTTATAACGCAATCTTTATTCTCTTTCTTTATTCTCCTGCTCTGGCGATCTGGCGATGTTTAGTTTCAGATACACACATTTTTCATGTTTCCAGTTGAGCTCATGTCACGCTGTTTTATCGACTCAACTCGCCGACGCCATGATGTTCCCCATCACGCAGTTCAAAGAGCGAGATCTCAAAGGTTAGAGACTGAACATGTGTTTGTGATTAAAAATAGTATGTGTTTTTTACGTGTTTACCAATCGGTGTCTTCTCTTTGTTGCAGAGATTCTTACTCTGAAGGAGGTTTTCCAAATTTCTAGTGACGGTGAGTCATTCTGAGCCTGTGCTACAATACGATACGATACAATACAATACAATCTTGTATAGACCTAAATCACAACAGAAGTCATCTCAGAGGACTTAACAAAACCATTGAAATCACCAACACAGGTCAGAGAATCAACAGTTAAAACACATCCATCCATCCATTTTCTACCCTTTAATCCATTTCTGGGTCAGGGGAATATAAAACACACACAGAAGAAAATGTCCATACATGTTGTAGAATGCTAAAGTGTCCTGATCATCACCAATCCTTTCTGTTGGACACTAACTGTCCAACAAGACCCTCCTGCATCCACAAGGAACAACTCTTAAAAAGTGAGAAACCTTGGGGAGAACTAGGGAAACCCACAGGGAGGGAGACCCATATGAGAAAGGGATCCGCTCCTCCGGACAGACAGGCTAATGATCCAGGACCTAAGCTAGCTACAGAACGTGGACCAGTGGCCGCTGAACGTGGACAGGTCCGGTGCAGGACTGAAGCACTCCCAGGCGGGTCGGGCGGGGCAGTCCGCAGGTGTAGATGGAGGAGGCCAGGCTCAGAGATCCCGTCGTCACACCATGAAACAGACAATGGGACAACGGGTGAATAGCAATGAACAAACTACAGTCAAAATCCTAATAATGCTAAACAGATAAAGTAGCAAGGAGGAGAGGATAGTGCTCAAGTTACCATACTTCTCCAGCAGGGGGCTCCCTATGCAGCTAGAGCCAGAGACAAAGCTGGAGGAGACACAAAATGATTTCATGATAAAATTTTATATACTTTTCTCTGTATTTCACAATTTATTTCACACAAGAAAACCCTAACCCTAACAACTTAAGTGGGATTTAGACCAATGATTCAAATACACAACATTCCATACTCAGTGTTATTTAGTAATGGTGGCATTCAAAGCTCCCTGACTGCAAAGTTTGAGGAGTTTAGATCACTGTCCCTAAGTTTTTTGGTTCATTAGTTAACAACTGGCCGATAAATTCATGAGGATAATTTCTACCTTTGCATCAAATCAGTAACAACAACAACAACAACAAAAATCATAATAGTTAATTCAATTTCAATTCACTTTATTTTGTGTTGCCCTAAAATCACAACAGTAGTTATCTCAAAGGACTTCACAATACCGTCGATTCGCCAACACAGATCAGAAAATCAAACGGTTAAAACAGAAGAAATGCAGTAATAACAAACATAGAGCCATTGGTCCATACGGGGAAGATGACCAATGTCCATAAATGTTGATAAATGTCCATAAATGTTGATAAATGTCCATAAATGTTGTTGAATGTCGAGTATCTGGGATTATCACCTCTGTCCTTAGACCCTCCTGCATCAGCAAAGAAAAACTTGAACCTTTTAACAATTCTTTTTGACATGCGTGTGATATTCCAGACCACGATATGGCCATAAACCGCTACAGCCGCTTGTCCAAGAGGAGAGACAATGACAAGGTGAATTGAATGTATTTGACAGAACTCTTGAGTTAAATGTTTTAGTTTGAAGTTTTCGGACACATACATGACCTTCTGTTGCGGTGCGTTCAGGCGCGCGCCGAGGCTGTGGAGGACGTGTACACGGCTCGTAAAAAGCAGCACCAGACCATGATGCACTATTTCTGCTCCCTCAACACTCTGCAGTACAAGAAGAAGACCGCCCTGCTGGAGCCGCTGCTGGGATACATGCAGGCGCAGGTGATCTCACACGACACGTTCGGCAAATCAGGGATGGAACCTTTTTCATCGCAGCGGCCGCATGGCTCACCACCAGCTCAACCCACACAGGGAAATAGATAGATAGATAGATAGATACTTTATTGGTCCCCCATAGGAGAAAATCAGGACTATGCTTTGTCCCCTTACTATTTTATACGTATTTATTATGATGAAGCTAGAGATTTTTTACTAGCTTCTTTATCATGCTAAAGTTAGAGATTTTATACTTACTTCTATACTATGCTAAAGTAAGCGATTTTGTTAGCTTAGCCGTGGCCCCAACTGGAAACCACTCCCCCCTCCCCTCCCTCTCCACCAAACCAAACATCCAGCATTTTCTTTTCTTTGTCACAACAGGGAGAGTGGGCGGCAAACGTGTTCTGTTCAGTCCTTTTTATACTTGCTGCTTTATTATGCTAAAGCTATTGAGTTAATACAGCTTTATTATGCTAAAGTCAGATATATTTTACTTAAACTTGCTCCCTTATTTTGCTAAAGCTAGCGATTTTTTTTTTATTTTTTTTATTTAGTATAGCATTATTGTTCATTTATCTTGTGTTTGTGTGCTCCTCATTCCTACTGTTCTGTAACTGGCGATACAAAACTGAAATTTCCCCACTGTGTCAGACAGACCTGTCCGTGATCCATGTTTGACCCTTTTGTCTCTGGAATCAAACTGGTTCTTCTTCTTCTTCACTGACGCCGTTCTTTTGATTTCAAGTCCTTTCTGAAACTGAAACCTTCTGTTGCAGATCAGTTTCTTTAAATTGGGCTCGGAGAACCTCACGCAGCAGTGGGAGGAGTTCCTGGGAACGATCGGAGCCAGCGTTCAAAAGTAAGAGCTTTCTTTAAAACTATTTTTCTGACCAATTGGAAAGATGGTTTTTGGGCCCTCTCCACTCTCTCTGTGGCGCTCTCTCCTCAGCGTGCGGCGGGAGATGGAGGAGGAGGTGGGCCAGATGCAGGAGACCATTCAGCAAATGGAGACCACGTCAGACCCACTGTACGCACCATGTGACCCGGACCCGGTCCACTCCCCCGTGAGCCGCAACCTCACCCGCAAACAGGGATACCTCTTCATACGCAAGTAACTAACCCTACTGCAATAGTCCCTGTGATAACTATTGTATTCACTACTGCAATCGTCCCTGTGATAACTATTGTATTCACTACTGCAATCGTCCCTGTGCTAACTATTGTATTTACTACTGCAATCGTCCCTGTGCTAACTATTGTATTTACTACTGCAATCGTCCCTGTGCTAACTATTGTATTTACTACTGCAATCGTCCCTGTGCTAACTATTGTATTTACTACTGCAATCGTCCCTGTGCTAACTATTGTATTTACTACTGCAATCGTCCCTGTGCTAACTATTGTATTTACTACTGCAATCGTCCCTGTGCTAACTATTGTATTTACTACTGCAATCGTCCCTGTGCTAACTATTGTATTTACTACTGCAATCGTCCCTGTGATAACTATTGTATTCACTACTGCAATAGTCCCTGTGATAACTATTGTATTCACTACTGCAATCGTCCCTGTGCTAACTATTGTATTTACTACTGCAATCGTCCCTGTGCTAACTATTGTATTTACTACTGCAATCGTCCCTGTGCTAACTATTGTATTTACTACTGCAATCGTCCCTGTGCTAACTATTGTATTTACTACTGCAATCGTCCCTGTGCTAACTATTGTATTTACTACTGCAATCGTCCCTGTGCTAACTATTGTATTTACTACTGCAATCGTCCCTGTGCTAACTATTGTATTTACTACTGCAATCGTCCCTGTGCTAACTATTGTATTTACTACTGCAATCGTCCCTGTGCTAACTATTGTATTTACTACTGCAATCGTCCCTGTGCTAACTATTGTATTTACTACTGCAATCGTCCCTGTGCTAACTATTGTATTTACTACTGCAATCGTCCCTGTGATAACTATTGTATTCACTACTGCAATAGTCCCTGTGATAACTATTGTATTCACTACTGCAATCGTCCCTGTGATAACTATTGTATTTACTACTGCAATCGTCCCTGTGCTAACTATTGTATTTACTACTGCAATCGTCCCTGTGCTAACTATTGTATTTACTACTGCAATCGTCCCTGTGCTAACTATTGTATTTACTACTGCAATCGTCCCTGTGATAACTATTGTATTCACTACTGCAATAGTCCCTGTGATAACTATTGTATTCACTACTGCAATCGTCCCTGTGATAACTATTGTATTCACTACTGCAATCGTCCCTGTGATAACTATTGTATTCACTACTGCAATCGTCCCTGTGATAACTATTGTATTCACTACTGCAATCGTCCCTGTGCTAACTATTGTATTTACTACTGCAATCGTCCCTGTGCTAACTATTGTATTTACTACTGCAATCGTCCCTGTGCTAACTATTGTATTTACTACTGCAATCGTCCCTGTGCTAACTATTGTATTTACTACTGCAATCGTCCCTGTGCTAACTATTGTATTTACTACTGCAATCGTCCCTGTGCTAACTATTGTATTTACTACTGCAATCGTCCCTGTGCTAACTATTGTATTTACTACTGCAATCGTCCCTGTGCTAACTATTGTATTTACTACTGCAATCGTCCCTGTGATAACTATTGTATTCACTACTGCAATAGTCCCTGTGATAACTATTGTATTCACTACTGCAATCGTCCCTGTGCTAACTATTGTATTTACTACTGCAATCGTCCCTGTGCTAACTATTGTATTTACTACTGCAATCGTCCCTGTGCTAACTATTGTATTTACTACTGCAATCGTCCCTGTGCTAACTATTGTATTTACTACTGCAATCGTCCCTGTGCTAACTATTGTATTTACTACTGCAATCGTCCCTGTGCTAACTATTGTATTTACTACTGCAATCGTCCCTGTGCTAACTATTGTATTTACTACTGCAATCGTCCCTGTGCTAACTATTGTATTTACTACTGCAATCGTCCCTGTGCTAACTATTGTATTTACTACTGCAATCGTCCCTGTGCTAACTATTGTATTTACTACTGCAATCGTCCCTGTGCTAACTATTGTATTTACTACTGCAATCGTCCCTGTGATAACTATTGTATTCACTACTGCAATAGTCCCTGTGATAACTATTGTATTCACTACTGCAATCGTCCCTGTGATAACTATTGTATTTACTACTGCAATCGTCCCTGTGCTAACTATTGTATTTACTACTGCAATCGTCCCTGTGCTAACTATTGTATTTACTACTGCAATCGTCCCTGTGCTAACTATTGTATTTACTACTGCAATCGTCCCTGTGATAACTATTGTATTCACTACTGCAATAGTCCCTGTGATAACTATTGTATTCACTACTGCAATCGTCCCTGTGATAACTATTGTATTCACTACTGCAATCGTCCCTGTGATAACTATTGTATTCACTACTGCAATCGTCCCTGTGATAACTATTGTATTCACTACTGCAATCGTCACTGTGATAACTATTGTATTCACTACTGCAATCGTCCCTGTGCTAACTATTGTATTTACTACTGCAATCGTCCCTGTGCTAACTATTGTATTTACTACTGCAATCGTCCCTGTGCTAACTATTGTATTTACTACTGCAATCGTCCATGTGATAACTATTGTATTCACTACTGCAATCGTCCCTGTGATAACTATTGTATTTACTACTGCAATAGTCCCTGTGGTAACTATTGTATTTACTACTACAATAGTCCCTGTGATAACTACTGTCTTTACTACTACAATAGTCCCTGTGATAACTATTGTGTTTACTACTGCAATAGTCCCTATGATAAATATTGTATTTACTACTGCAATCGTCCCTGTGATAACTATTGTATTCACTACTGCAATCGTCCCTGTGATAACTATTGTATTCACTACTGCAATCGTCCCTGTGCTAACTATTGTATTCACTACTGCAATCGTCCCTGTGATAACTATTGTATTCACTACTGCAATAGTCCCTGTGATAACTATTGTATTTACTACTGCAATCGTCCCTGTGCTAACTATTGTATTTACTACTGCAATCGTCCCTGTGCTAACTATTGTATTTACTACTGCAATCGTCCCTGTGCTAACTATTGTATTTACTACTGCAATCGTCCCTGTGATAACTATTGTATTCACTACTGCAATCGTCCACGTGATAACTATTGTATTTACTACTACAATAGTCCCTGTGATAACTATTGTATTTACTACTACAATAGTCCCTGTGATAACTACTGTCTTTACTACTACAATAGTCCCTGTGATAACTATTGTATTTACTACTGCAATCGTCCCTGTGATAACTATTGTATTTACTACTGCAATAGTCCCTGTGATAACTATTGTATTTACTACTGCAATAGTCCCTATGATAAATATTGTATTTACTACTGCAATAGTCCCTGTGATAACTATTGTATTTACTACTACAATAGTCCCTATGATAAATATTGTATTTACTACTGCAATAGTCCCTGTGATAACTATTGTATTTACTACTACAATAGTCCCTATGATAAATATTGTATTTACTACTGCAATAGTCCTTGTGATAACCCTTTACTACAATAGTCCCTGTGATAACTGTCTTTACTACTACAATAGTCCCTGTGATAACCCTTTACTACAATAGTCCCTGTGATAACCCTTTACTACAATAGTCCCTGTTATAACCCTTTACTACAATAGTCCCTGTGATAACCCTTTACTACAATAGTCCCTGTGATAACCCTTTACTACAATAGTCCCTGTGATAACCCTTTACTACAATAGCCCCTGTGATAACCCTTTACTACAATAGCCCCTGTGATAACCCTTTTACTACAATGGTCCCTGTGATAACTCTTTACTACAATAGTCCCTGTGATAACCATTTACTACAATAGTCCCTGTTATAACCCTTTACTACAATAGTCCCTGTGATATCCCTTTACTACAATAGTCCCTGTGATAACCATTTACTACAATAGTCCCTGTTATAACCCTTTACTACAATAGTCCCTGTGATATCCCTTTACTACAATAGTCCCTGTGATAACCCTTTTACTACAATAGTTCCTGTTATAACCCTTTACTACAATAGTCCCTGTTATAACCCTTTACTACAATAGTCCCTGTGATAACCCTTTACCACAATAGTCCCTGTGATAATTCCTAACTGCTACAGATTCAGTTTTTTTGCCACTTTCCGTAAAACCACATTGAAATCCAAAAGTGTGTGATGGACTTTTGTTATTGACTAAAAACGTATTTTCCAGCATAATTTCCAAACACATTTCTTAATAATCAGATGTGATCCTCTGGACTTTTTTTTCTTACTTTGAGCACTTATGATCCATTTTATTTTATATATTTACTGGGAGGATAAGCCCCTAGAGATGAAGCCTCTTGTTTTCGATAGGGGTCCTCTAAATCGCAAGAGACATGATACACAACGTGATACAGACATTAAATAGTAACACAATCCAGAAGAAAGAACAAGATTAAAAGAATACAATATATAGTGTGTTATAGATGAGCAGAATTAGGTCTAGTATTGATATGAATCCATCTCTCGTGTTTTAAGTGGGAGGACTGACTAAGTACCTTTTGCCCCTCTGTGTGTGTCAGTAAAACGGGGCTGGTCTCGTCGTCCTGGGAGCGGCAGTACTTCTTCACCCAGGGGGGGAACCTGATGCAGCAGGCCCGGGGGGAGGTGGCTGGGGGCCTCGTCATGGACCTGGACAACAGCTCCGTGATGGCCGTGGACTCTGACGACCGGCGCTTCTGCTTCCAGGTCACGGCCTTCGACGGCAAGAAGTGAGAGTTCTATCCATGGGTTTAGGTCACGATGAGGAGAGATGAGAATGGGGGCTGAACTGCAAAATGTGATTAAAAAAAATAAGCAAAATGTGTTTTAATTTAAACATTGTGACTGGCTTAAAACAAGATTTGCCAATGGGACATGACAAATATTCAAGAAATATACAAGAAATGTGTCCCTTGAATGAGAAAATAAAGCTACAGTTCTTGAAATGACACTAAATGGCTTTTGGAGAATCTTGTTTGTCATAATGTGCTCAAATTATGATAAAAACCACTCAATTCAAGCCAATATTACCTCATATTTTCTAATTTTTGTCAGTGTATAATGATTAACAGTTCAAAGCAAGAGTTCAAAGAATACATTATCGTAATTCTTATAGGGACAGACCACATTACTCAACATAACTGTAAATGTGTCAGTGTATTAGCTATACCGCTAGTTTCCAACTTTAGTCCCTGGGCAAGGTGTAAAATGCCAACGGGCCTCGAACCTTTTCTGTGTGGGGTTTGCATGTTCTCCCCATGTCTCCGTGCAGATTTAAAACATGTATGATGGAAGCTCTGGTGGCCCGCTGTGCTCCAGACCCGCCTCTGTCGTTACTGTGGGTGTTGAGTGAATGCGCTGTATGAATAAAAAAAATACTTACTCAAGCGATTCATCTTCCAGCCATGAACTTCCATGTTTTCCGTCTTTCCCCAGAGCGGTGACGTTGCAGGCCGAGAGCAGAAAGGACTGTGACGAGGTCTGCTTGATCTTTTTTTTGCTTTTGTCTTATCAAAATCTTCATCCGTCCGACTGCACTTATGTGTCTATTCATTCACTTAAAGGTATATTATAGGAGGATTTTCGACTTCCGGGTGGATCATTAATACTATTGGTCCTCCTAATTGTCAATCATTCTGGTGATACGTGCTCGTCCAATAAGACAAGAGTGGAGAGAGTGGTTCCTTTCCTAAAATATGGGAAAATCCTCCTTTTATACCTTTTTAAATGCATCAGTTCCCTCTGGTCTGATGTTTACTCACACGTCCAGCAGAGACCTTATTAGTTTCCCGCTGTTTTGCTTTTACGGTCTCCTCGCTCTGATGGTTTCATGGTTATAACATTTTACATCGTTTTAAATCCCCAAAAGTACCCAGCATGCCTTTTCTCACAGTTTTGAGATGATTTGAAGTGGGAGATGGGGGGGAGGGGTTAATAAAAAAGGCAATACAAGCAAACAGTATACAGTCATAGATATACCGAAAGTAAACAGAGAAACAGCATAGAGTATTTACATGAACAAATTTACAAAATATTTACAGATTGTTTATCATCATCATAATGACACCATGATGTTTCTATACAGTCTATGGTCTATACCCACACATACACACACACACCCACACCCATAAACACACACACTCCACACACACACACACATACACCCCACAGATAAGATATAAAGTCTGCCCGCCTGAGTTTCACCAAGCTAAGCGGAACCCAGCCAACATCAAAACCAAATCCGACACACACACACAGACCCCCAAGCAGGCCCCCACCCCAAAAAGGGGGGGAGGGAGCCCACGCCCGGCCCATTCCCTCTCTTATTTTGTTCCTTTTTCCCAAGTGTTTTTCTTAACTAAACGTGTCATGCATTAAAATAAGCTTTCGCTTACCCTGACTTGTGTATTATCATTATATGCACATATGCACATATTATTCATGTTATTATTATATTTATCTACTTATTCATTCATTTTTTATTTTATTTTATTATTATTATTTATTTTATTTTATTATTTTTATTTTATTTTTATTAATTCAAGGGACATAAAGAATAGATACAAATGTGTGACTAATTTGCGATTAATCGCGAGTTAACTATGAAATTCATGTAATTAATCGCGATTAAATATTTTAATCATTGGACAGCACTAATAAATATACAATCTAGCGACGGTATTGGCCGTAGTTTCAACATGTGTTTGTATATTTACAGTTTCAACATGTGTTTGCTTGAAATTGACAGGAACAAAAAGTAGTAAACTAGTAAAAGCAGTTGATATGGGTTAAACTTGTTGGTGAGAATAACCAACAGACTGGCCCACTCACTATGACCCTACATTTCACTGTCTATTTTAACTGTTTTTGCTTTAAAATGTGTACAGTTGTTTGTGAGGGGATCCTGAGTGCATAGAAAGGCACCAAATTAATCAAATGTGTTATTATTATTATTATTGTTACTAACAGCTCCACAGGTTTCTCAGTGTGATTGATTCTGTGGTGGATGTGACGGAAACCTTAAAGGACAAACCCCAAATCAACTTTTTTTTTACTAAACTGCATAAATATGTTTATCGTGCTCTCTACGTATCCTGGTAATTTCTTTGACATTTTTTTTGCCAACAATATATTTTTTTTAATTTCGCATTTCAAAGACAGAAAACAAAACAACAAAAATGACATACATTTTAGCTATCAGGAATATGGTTTTTATACATTCTCATTTGGGGATCTATTCTAATTTAAAAAGAAATAGTTTTGCGTTTTGGTGTTTATTTCGTTTAGCGAAGCAGAATAAAAGAAATAAATTTAATTGTGTTCAGTCTCTTCCATTATATTTGTTACATCTGGTAAAAATAGCCCAACATTTATGAATGCCTTGTGACTCTCCCTAAGTCGTACGTCTGCATAGGATCCTAAAATAACGAACTTTATTTCTTTGACATTTAGTGCAAATTAGATAAAATATCACTTTTGCGCCTGAAACCGTCTGTGTGGCGCCCTCTCTACCAAAAGGATAAAGGCTAAGGCTGGGCACTTAGTTGATCTTTAAAACTCTCTGGTTCTCTGTGTTTGTAGTGGATCTCCACCATCAACAACATTTCCAGAAGGATTTATTTGAGCGAGAATGCAGAGGTGGGTGTCTGAAGGCTCATTCATCAGAGCAGAGGTGATAAATGTGTTTTTAAATCTGGTTTTGTTTTGATGGAAGGAGCTAGCGGCGCGAGTGAACCAAACGGCTCTAGAGGCTGTGACGCCATCGCCATCGTTCCAGCAGCGCCACGAGAGCATGAGGCCCAGGTAACACTCAGGCAGGTTAGAATAAAGCACGGATTCACAGAGCTCTGACTGTCAAATCCTTCTTATGAATAACTAATAAGATAATGCTTTAATCGTCCCACAGTGGGGAAATTTCAATGATGCACCGCACAGACAGAACAGTAGTAAGAGACACAGCGAGCACACAAAATATACAAAATAAGTGAGTAGTAGTAGTAAGTAATCTTTATTTATATACCGCCTTTTCACTGCAGATCTGAGTCTCAAAGCGGTTTACAATTGTTAATGTTTGGGCATTTGTCTCTCACTCCACACAGAGATGGGAGCGGGGTCGCCAGTACAGGAGGCACATGCCAGAACTATTGGACATATATTGGACACATTTTTAGGAGTGCCCGGAGGAAACCTACGCAGACACGGGGAGAACATGCAAACTCCACTCAGAAAGGCCCTGGTCCGACCGGGATTTGAACCCAGGACCTTCTTGCTGAGAGGCGAGAGTGCTATCCACTCAGCCACCGTGCCGCCCACGAGTAGCTGCTGTTTCTTAGCTAGCTGTAACTGCTTCAATACCAGTCTTTAAAATATATATATATATATATATATATAGTGCAGAGATATACTGTACATACAAAATAAGATGTAGAAAGAAGCTAAAAGAGGGAGGAGCACGATTCACTTGCATTGAGAGACCAGGTTCAAGCCAAGCCAACTTTATTTGTACCTGTTAGTAGATTTTTTTTGCAGGTAAAAAGAGACTTGGCCTCTACACTAAAAACCCATTCATAAAGATCACATTTACACAAATAACAATAAAACCACAACAGATGAGTAAAGAAAAGAAGGTGCATAGTCAGGACTCCAGAGTAAAATCCCAAGATAAAAAAGAAATGCCACTTTTTGGGAAATTTCTATTCGACCTAAACTCAGATTTTATTCTGGCCCAGCTTTTTGTCAACTTTGCGTAACTTTAATGCGCCATAATGAGTGTTTGATGGTGGATTGTTGTGTTCTGGTCTTGAGAATTAGTAGTTTTGGAAATATTCTCTAAATTGCACGAAAATGTACATTAATCGTGTTGGTGAGTTTTTCAGAAATACAATAATGGACTACTAAAGGACGACTAAAATCAATAATAGACATAATCATAATTTGCGTAAACTCTTTGATCCGTGGTCCTGTTTTGCAGTAAGGCCCGGCCGGCTCGGGCCAGTAGCATCACCTCCGTGGGGTCTGAGCCGTCGCCTGCCCTCTCTGTGCTCTCATTGGACGCCTTGGTCGCTCCGGACACGCCCATTCAGTTTGACATAATCTCCCCGGTAACAGAGGAGAGCGAAGGGCCTCAGCGGACCTCAGCTCAGAGCGGCAGGAGGAGCAACCCGTTTGGAGAGTCTGGAGACGAGGCCAGTGAAGACAGTGAAGGTACGACGGCAAGCTTTTAAAGAAGAAATATTATGCATCCTTCAATTCAATGATACTTTTTACTTTGTGTTTACATGCCTGAAATAATATCTTAGCTAGAACATACAGTGAAACAAGTCTGAAGGATAAACTTTTCGATCCACCTGTAATTCCCTGTGCTACCACCAGAGGGATATGTAGATTTTATTTATTTATTTATATGTTTTCAAAATTTTAGAATTAGTCTACAAACACAGCCAACCTAATTTCCCATACGAACAGTTTTATGGGCAATATTATTTTTAGTTAAAAGGCATAAAACTGCTTTGAGTGACCATGTCTTTGTGAATCCATAAATGAGCCATAAGGGTTGACCGGACAGATGCCTTCATTCGTGGGGAACTCCAGCTTCTCTTAGCAACCAGGCTAGCAACACATCTGCCCCTAATGCAGAGGATAGCTTACCACATCAGAACAAACCATATTGTTTACCAATGCAACCACTCTGTCTTTTATTACCACTTTTATTGTACATAATTACATCCTGCACAGACTATATTTTTACCTTTTAACATGTTTCACACTTCTGTCTTTTTCACAATCTGAGTGACAAGTCAATAAATTGTATCTCATCTGGTCTTATCTTATGTAGTTCCCAGCCTTTTTGTTCTTTACCCAAGAGCCCTAAAGCGTCGTCCTGAAGGTAAAGGTTCAAACTGCTCCCAAGAACTCATGATAGAATTGGGTTTTCTCAGCACCTGCTCACTGTACTAGGCGCTCTAGGACTCTTGGGCGCCGGACAAAAAGGCTGGGAATACATTTATCCCAGCAGCTGTGAAGCACTTTAACAGCACACCGCACTTTATACAAACAGCATATTTACACTGAAAATTAGCTTTGTGACATTCTCTCTTGTTCTTGCTTTTTTCAATGTTGTGATTTTACTGTGTCTGCCTGTTTTTAGATGATTTCGCCACCATAACTTGAACTTGATATAAGGCCGTTTTCTCCAGCTAGCTTACCGTCAAACCAGTTTTCTCCACTAGATAGGAGTCAGTTAGTTAGTCCACTCCTCATACTCGGTCTATGGTGTCCCTCCAGACTCCATCTTGCATCAGCTCTTCATCGTTCGGTTCCTGGGCTCCATGGAGGTGAGGACGGACTCCGCAGACGTGATCTCAGAGACCATGCGGCAGATCCTCGCCGCTCGAGCCATTCACAACATCTTCAGAATGACCGAGTCTCACCTGCTCGTCACCTGCGACTGCCTCAAGTACACAAATATATATATACTGTTATTTTTACATTTTGAACTATTGTATTAGAACGATGCTACTATGACAACTCGACTATAGGTCCAATTATATTCTAGCTTCAGGAAAAACTGTAAAAATACCAAAGAAGTGATTGTATTTTAATTGTTATTTATTTATATGTGTGTTTTTTTTCTTCTCTCTTTTACAGACTCATCGACCCCCAAACACAAGTGACTCGTCTCAGGGTGAGTTTTCAGTCATGTATAACACTTTCTGTCCATCTAGATTTCAATAATTTTTTCTCCAACCATTTTATTTTTCTTATTTTATGATTAGATATTCAATCCACCAAACCCGACCCTGTTGCAGATGAAAATAAGTGTGTGTTGTGTGTATACATTATTTATATTGTATCGTGTCTCTTTGTGGTCATTTTACCTGTCATTTTTAATGCTAACTCAGCCATTCTATTTATTGATAATTGTACATATTTTTCTATCGCGGTTCGTTTAGTCACTGTGGATTTTTTATTTTATTTTATTTATTGATCTAAATTAAGGACAGTACATATAAATCAATGTGGCGTTAAACACCGTCAACATACATTCGGATTCAGATTCAGTTTATTTGCCATTTGCAGTGAAAACACCACATGGGAATACATTAGCAAAAGTCTCCAGTGTGCACAGACAAATACAGACATTAAAATAAAACAAATAAAACAGTAAACAAATGTCACTGTGAAAACGATCGACTAAAACGGTATCAATACAAAGTGCAAATCATTAAAGTGCTCTGTTCACACTGATAACAGCTTGTGGATAAAAACTGTTAGCATAACGAGATGTCCTGCATCTCAGAGAGCGATATCTTCTGCCAGAGGGAAGAAGCTGGAACATGGCTTTCCCAGGGTGGCCAGAAGAGTCATTAACAATCCTAAGAGCTTTGTTTAAAAGTCTGGATTTATAAAGAACCTCCAGAACAGGAAGCTCACAGCCCACGGTCCTCTCTCTGGTCTCTCTCTGGTCTCTCTCTGGTCTCTCTCTGGTCTCTCTCTGGTCTCTCTCTGGTCTCTCTCTGGTCTCTCTCCCTGGTCTCTCTCTCTGGTCTCTCTCTCTGGTCTCTCTCTGGTCTCTCTCTGGTCTCTCTCTGGTCTCTCTCTGGTCTCTCTCTGGTCTCTCTCTGGTCTCACAGCCCACGGTCCTCTTTGCAGAGCAGAGCACCTTGTTTAAAGCTCTCTTTTCTTTATCTGTGATGTTTCCAAACCACACAGACACAGAACCAACAAGTAAACTCTCAATGGTGCAGCGATAAAAGTTAAGCACAATCTTAGAGTTAGTGGTAAATTCTCTAAGTTTACACAGAAAGTAGAGACGCTGACGAGCTTTCTTAACGACTCGGTCAGTGTTTTTAACCCATTTCAGGTTAGACAGAGTTAAACCCAGAAACTTGCACTCCTCTACGATCTGCACCTGGGAGTTGTCGATTACGACAGGCAAATGAGAACTATTGCGACTGAAGTCGTAGACCAGTTCACATGTTTTGGATGCGTTCAGCTGGAGGTTGTTAGTTTGACTCCACTGAACCACATTTTGTATCTCTGCTCTATAAGAGGATTCATCAGTGTCACTGATGAGACCGATGATGGTGGTGTCATCAGCATATTTGATGATCAAGTTTGAGTCAGAGGAGGACACACAATCGTGAGTGTACAAAGTAAAAAGCAAAGGACTCAAAATACATCCCTGAGGAGAACCAGTGCTCACAGAAACAACATCAGAAAAACAGTCATTGATTTTCACTCTCTGAGATCTGTCAGTTAAAAAGCTAAAAATCCATTTACACATGGCAACACTTAAACCGAGAGACATGAGCTTTTCAATCAGTTTACCTGGGACAAGGCAGTTAAAAGCAGAGCTATAATCGATGAAAAGCATTCTCGCCACAGATTTACTAGTGTCCAAGTGACTGTAGACAGAGTTCAGAGCAAAGGAGATGGCATCCTCCACACTCCTGTTCTGTCTGTAGCAAACTGGAGCAGGTCAACACTCACAGGGATCTGGCTCTTAATGAAGTCCAGCACAAGCCGCTCAAAAGTTTTCATAAGAACAGA